>JAVQKC010049739.1:0-36387 GCA_036025475.1 Philypnodon macrostomus | reverse complement strand
GTATCTGTTTTCTGGACACATATCTTCTGGCAGTTTATTTATTTTTTTAAGTTAGTGTCTCTCTATATAATAACCACAGAGAAAAGTGGAAGGATCTCTTGTTACACATTGAATGCTGTCTTTTAGTTGGATTATGTAAAGTCACAGGCAGTAAAAAGACTTTTTGGGCCAATTGAGAGGCAAGCTTGAGGGCCACAAAAAATTGCTATGCGGGCCGCATTTGGCCCCCGGGCCATAGTTTGCACACCCCTGCCTTACATGATACAGCCTCACATTGGGTTGAATACTTGCGATGGTTTATTTTTATTGGAATGAGAGGTTAAAAGCCTATAACATGCGACAGACAGGTCAGCCATTAAAATGACCACTTGGCATTAGCGAAGTAGATTTTTATAGCACTACCGAACTGGACTGTCCCATCCAGAGAGAGACCAACGACTTATTGAGTGTGAACGGGGCGGGGGTTTCTGATCGAGGCGAGTCCAGATCCAGACATAAGATCCAATATCGAGAGAGTGAACGGCGTACACGACAGAGACGCAGCACTAAAGGCCCTCTGGGGGTTTTGACGCTTTTATGGCGCTACGCGAGAGTGTATCCAGCGCGCTCCTCGCCATGTGGGACTATTTGATTCGCCTCCGTGAGTACAGCTCAGCCACGGTAGTTCGTTTTGTTTATGGCCAACGCATGAGCACCAAGGCAGCGACGGGCACACGCGATAGTTAGGAAACGGGGCTGCTTGGCCTTCAAAATAAAATCACGTAGCGTTAGGTCCTCGTGAGATTGTAATTCGATATAACACACCCATGGCCAAAAGTCAACAATATTATATTTAGACTGACTTATTGCTGTGTTAAGTCGGCTTTAACCGTTGTGAAATGTAAGGTTTTTGATGTTTGTTCTAGCGCCATTTTGGTGTTGCTATCGTATTGTGTCGACCAGAAGTGGAATTCTTAATGTGACATTGCCCATCCCAGAGTTTTTGCTTATTCATGCGTCACATGAGAATCAAATCAAGCTGTTGTTTTTAATCTGAAGTGAGCAACAAAACACAAACAAACACATTTTACAAATGACAAATGTTCTAAAATATAGTCCATTATTCAGACAATAACATTGGCCAGTGTGTACAGCTGTCTATATTGTGTTGCCCTATCGACTAAAGCGTCACTCTGCTCATAGAGCACACTGACACACTGCCCGACTCATGTTTGACGGGAACTGTTGACAGTCTTCCAGCTCCGGTCTATTTTAGTGTCATTGTGTTGGGGCAGTGACAGGTGCGGCCTGCATCACAAACACCATATACAAACTAAAACCAAGCAATACAAAAACAGAGGACAAAGGTCTATAGGGATGTTTTAAAATTTCATCATTTATCAAAATTGTTCCTGGGTGTTTTTATCTGTTGGTGTTAGCTGATTTTATTGCTTGGTGTCAATGTTTCAAACTATCAAGTTATATTTTTGATAACCCAGCTCTCTATACTTAGGGTGCAACTATGTAGGTCAGGCCCTAGAGCGGGGTTACGGGTGAGCCTAAGAAGGCCAACCCCAGGGCAGAATCAGGAACGACTGGTGCCACTTCACAGTACATGCCCCCTCCCCAACCATCACCACCCATAATCTGTGACAGACGAGCCATAACACAACTGCGTGAGAGTGGGTCATGCACACTACCTGCTTTTCTATTTTAAGACAAGTCCCAAAGTCCCTCCAGACCCCAACAGGCCACTTATATGTACTGTTTACACATGTCTTTGGTGATCCCACTGGGACAAAGCCTATGGAATATGCATGCATTTCACATAGTACATGACAGCGTTCTTTTAGGGTCGAAACAACGAACATTGCTGTACTAGAAAAGATTCAGTGTCACATACATACATACATACATACGTACACACATACGTACATACATACACACACGCACGCACACACGCACGCACACACACACACACACACACACACACACAAACATACATACATATACATACATACATACATACATATATACACACACACACATACACACACACACATACACACACACATACACATACATACATATACACACACACATACACATACATACATACATATACACACACACACACATATACACACATACACATACATATACATACATACACACACACACACACACACACACACACACACACACACACATACATGGTTTAGTCTCTGTTGAGTCCTGGTTTAGTTCTAGGTCTTAATAAGTCCTGGTTTTGCCCTTGTTCTGTACTGTACTGTAATAGTTTAGTGAAGTCTCCTGAATTGATTTTCTGATGCTGTGCTAATAGAACCTTTATAGTTCAGTTTAAGTGAACTAGTTGTCGCCATTTTCTTCATTATTTGTCTAATATTCTGCTTATGTCCATCTTGTAAAAGCTTTTCCAGCTCAAAGTCATAACCCACTTTGACTTTACCCCAAGGCATCATTAGTTTTCCTGATATTGTTCCAAGCCATTGAAGCCTGCTCAAAATGCAACCTGTGAAGTGCATTTTCTCCAGGGACCGGTTACAAAAGCATATGTGGCAGCTGTTTCAATGTATTGGCATTTAAGCTGATAGAGCGATAAAAGCTTTTCGCAAATGGCTTTTCCCAACAGACAAGGTCAGTACAAAGTAATTCAGAAAGAACAAGGTAAATGCCATTTTTGGTCTGATGCATTTAAGTATGTCCAAAATGACAGTATCTTGGTAGAAATCTGTGTTATAATTAACCACATAATTTGGTAGTATGTATGTATGTATGTATGTATTTATTTATTTAAACATTATCCTTTTTGCTATTACCTAAAAATACACTCAATGATGCTAGCATATTCCCCAGCAACCCCTACAGGTGCTAATAGGTGTTAATACTTCAGCTGCCACTTTGACTCTCAGAGAAACAATCATCATATTAAGGCTGTGACACTCCGATACTTAAGAAGTGTCCTTATTTAACTTTGGCTGAAGATGTGACTACAGCAACAACAGTTGGCTACACGGTCCCAATGCTGATTAAAACGGGCACTGTGGGGATGCCTGCTTTTACAGCCTAATACCATAGTTGCTGTGAAAAACATATCAAGGTTGTATTGATTTGGCGTATGTGTTAGGGCTTCCTGATGCCACTCGCTCCATTTTATTTAGCCTGGAGATGAGCACAATGATGAGTATACATGCGTTTATCATACATGTATTTAGCTGTGGTTTTTGGCATTATGGCAGCATTACTCTTTAGTTACGTCATACTTCCAACACAGTAGCACAGATTTCAAAACGTGGATTCATTTTTTGTCATCTCAGTACCAATGTTACCCCACTAGATGGCGCCCTACGCCTACTTTCTCCTCACAAATTGCTTTCAGCTGTCTCACCTCAGCAGTAGGTCTAGGATTTGGGGCAACTCTCTAAATATATCCCGCTGATTACTGCCAGACATTCTTCGACTTTTGCGCACTTGTGTTCAGAACCTATGAAAGAGAAGCAGGATGGTTCTCCCATCTTGTGAGATATTGTAGCCTTGAGTCATGGCAGACATGTGCTTGATGTATACGAGCTTGAAACATTAGATCAAATGATATCCTTTGAAGGCGCTGCGCTGGAATGCATTTGTCCAACACACACGCACTGGTCTCTGTATCCTGCCCTTGTCTTAATTACAGAGGGCGAGATAAAGCTTCTGTCTTAGCGACATATTGCCTGAGCATGCAGAATCCTACACCTGCGCGTCAAAATGATCAAAGCTACCAACCTCTAAAACTGGAATGATTCTACAAAGCGAGGGTCTAAATTAAACAGTACTTCCCGTGAGTCTTCTCTCTTAAGTCTATTCCTCGTTCCCTCGTTCTTTGGCGCACACCTGCATAATGCTGTCACTCCTTTGAGGCTTTGATGGTGCAAAGGGGTGTTTGACAGGAAGCGAGGGGCTGGGTCGAGGCATGCGGTGACACACACTACAACGGCTGCGTGAGGGAATATAAAAGATGAGGAGCCGCGCCACTATCAAGGGCTCGGAGCATGCGGGTGTGCAGCCTACAAGGGGAGCTTAAATGCAGGATGTCAAAAAATGTCTGTGTGTGTATGGGATCATGCCCCAACTAGGAGCGGGGACTTGTATAGGCTATGTGGGTAAACTGTGATTTGGCGATCCCTCTCTTCCTGACGAGAGATAAGTCCCAGGCCCAGCCAATGAATGCTGGTTTGTGCGTGAGGGTGTGTGCGTCAGGGTGTGCGTGTGTGCTCCGTAATTACTTCATCCTGTCACATCACAACTGTCTGAGAATGCGAGCCAGTGGGAACATGTACTGTCGTTATTCACTTACATTGGAAGAAGAAGAAAAATAACTGAGCGTTTACTAGTCGATGCGCTGCGGTACATGATGTTAGTGATTAGATGACTTCAGACGCGCATTTCAGGCTCTCTCACTTTTGCAGCTGTGGTGATACTCAAAAAGTAAATACGGTTTGGGTGCCACTAACCAAAAAGCTGATGAATCATTTTTGTTTGTAAGATGCAAACGGTGCAAAAACTAAAAAAAAAAAAACAGTTGCCGTCTAAATCTGTTCACAAGGGGTCGCTATAACCCCAGCTCCCTTACACTATTGCCGCGTAGTGTCATCAAACTTGTTACTTGAGCTAATTATACGCCACTTCAGCATTCATCGTGATCACACAGTCCTTCATCTCACCTGCAGGCACTTGCTAAATATTTTTGCTGTGATTGTGACGGTATCAATCACCTTTATTTACCATGTATTTCCAAGGAGGTGAATTGGGCTTGATTTCCTGTCTGTGCACGCAGCCTAATCCACAATAACAGTCAATAGGATTTTTGTGTAGGATTCAGAGGCTCTAGCCAGCGGTTGCTATGTGTTTTCCGTATGTTTACTTGACTAAATTGGTCCCAGCTTGATCTAGGTCTGAGGAGCTGAATGCTTTGATTATAATGCTGTTTAGGGAGGAAGGGGAGCAGTAAGTAACATTTGGAAATCTTTTGACACAGGAAGTACACAGGCCTCAGATTGTCACTCGCAGAGCTCTGGAAACACAAGGAGAAAATTGAGAAGGGCGCAGGGAGGAGCTGTCAGGACTAGAGCAAACACAACAAATGGCTGCAGCAGTGCACCCCTGCTGTTCCGGCTACCTCTGCACCAAACACACTGTGTCTCTTCTGGTTTGATTGAGGTATTTTATGGATTATAGTCCAACATGTTTTGAATTTAAATCTATTTCAAGTAGACAGGGGGCAGCTTAGGGGGCTGTCCCGTCTCTTCCCTTCCTGCTTGACTGTGTTTTGGCACTAGAGAGAGCAAAGGGGAAAATGTAGAAGAAAATCCCCAAAAGGATTTCCTTAGTGTTGACTGTGGATGATCCTCGTGGCTCCTGCATGCTAAGGCTGGCAGGGCTGGGCTAGCAAACGCAAGGCCCCGAGGGAATGAAAACATGAAAGGGGTTAGGATGTAAACGTAAGCACCAGGGCGGCGCAGTATGGCAAATGTATATCATTATTGCAATTATGGCAAACATTATTTTCATATAATGGAAAATTAGCAGTGTGGTCAAATAAAGAAATATATTAGACATTGTATGGATTATTGGCGCTTTAGTTTGGGTTGTTATGTGCATTCCTTGGTAAAAAGTTTGAAACATCTACATGACAGGTTCTGTTTTCTCTGTACAGAGGGAGTCACTTTTCCTTGAGGAGAGGAATGGTGCATAGCTGTAAGTGGGTGGTTTGGGCTGTACAGTGTGGGAGGCCAGGCCCCGGTGCAAATTAAAGACTTCTCTGTGAAAGTCCCAGCTCGAGCTTCACTAATGTGTGTGTCTGTGCACAAGTCACCCAGACTGTGTGTGTGTGTGTGTGTGCGAGAGACCAAACCCTCCCTATTTCTTTAAACCAGTCATTAAAAATAAGCTGCACAATGTACCCCCAGTCCACGCTGAACGCTACAACCAGGGATAGTGTGGTCATGATCCAAAAAATCAAGTGGAATGTAACTTTTATACCATTATATATTTATTTATTACAGTATAATAGTTGGAGTGCTACAGATTGTCTTTCTATTGTTTGTGCTGATACTGTTTCAAAGTGGTATGCCATTTTGATTTGACTTTTAGTTCTGACAGCCCTAACAATTCACCCAGTCGTTAAAAATTACCCACAACTCACCCCTAGTCCACCACACCAAGAGACAGCTACAACCAGGCAAAGAATGCATCTCCTCTGTCTACTCCCTTTTCTTTGAGCTTTGCTGCTTCACTAACCAAGTAAAACGAGAGGAGGGTGCAGGATTGTGTTCATGGGGAATGATTCCACTCAGAAGGGCTTTTTTTAGGACCCCTCCCCCTGTAAAGATTTTTTTCTGTTCAGGAGGGGTGCGAGAGAAAGAGCTGAATGGGGAAAGGAATGCGGGAGACAAACGAGTAGTCTCTGCAGGGGAGTGGGAATGTAGGGGCGGCCATTGTTTTGTTCCCTGTTAGATTCTGCAGCGAGTGGATGTAAACACACAGGAAGAGAAGGGAATGAGGACGGTGTGAAAAGTCACACCTGAATTGGAGACGCAGCTCATCAGATCAGATATATGTGAATTACAAGATTATTTCAGGTCCTTTAAAATACAAAAAAATCTATCCTATCACTAACTGATGCCAACTCCATATCCAAAGTTACACTAACTAATAGTATATTTACTACTGAGAGCTTACCGTTTTTTTAGAGTTGGAGATGAAAAGTGACACCTCCCAAGCAGACCTATAGCGTTAGTTAACTGGAAACGAATGCGCTAAACTTGTTAGACATAGTTTGCATGCCAACCAATAAGCAACACCCTGATATGTTGCGTACACAAGAGAAGTTGAAATGGCAAAAAATCAAAAAGTAATATGTTGGAAAACACAGAAGTTTCTAATTGGATAATGTACCAACATGGCTTTGTATTGTTCCTTACCAGTCTCCGGATAGTTAAGTTTGAATTTTTTTACCATGTTACGTGTGTGTTCCAGGTTGAATTGGCCATACACTGTTCCCTATAGCCGCTGCCATCTCATCTTTCGTCCCGCCCTCCTCCGCCAACAGGATGTATAGGGTCAGCGGGTCAGGACTTGAAACCACAAAAGACAGTATGCGTCAGTGTAGTGCCTGGTTCTTGTTCCAAATCCCCCCGAAGCCCACTGCTGCACCTTCTATACTTCAGTTCAGACATCTGTTCAGACACCTGAAAGTGCCTGGTTCTAGTTTTGAGAACTATAATTTTTTACAGCATAAATTATTTGTTCTTTTTTCCAACTCTCTGTTAGGGTAGGAAGACTGAAGCCTATCTCAGCAACTATGGGCTTTAGGTGGGGTACACCGTGCATAATGGCCGCACGGCAGACAACCAATTTACTATTACATTTAATCACTGGGGGCAATTTCTGAGATCTTTAATAAATGCAATGTACACCAAGTAGTAAATGGTATTTTTAATGATTTTTTAAAAGCTAAAAATTACAATATTTAACAATGCATACAAGTTTAATATTCCAATGTTTTCGGTTTGGAGATCCACAGATGGCTTTAGCATGTCTCTAGCCGTGGATTAGGCCCACCAGTGTCTCCGTTCCCCTCCCTGGGCGAGTGTTCAGGACAAAGAACGTCAAACAGGGCAAATGGGAAAGGAATGTGAGAGGGGAAAAACGTCTGACACAGTGTAAAAAACACTCAAGTTTGATGTTTCAAGGCATTCCTGGAAGTGGAACTCTTAACTCTAGCTTGTAAAAAGTGCAAGCTAGATTTTCTATGGAGTCATTTGGTGAATCACACTATTTTATCTTGGCTTTTTGGTGAGATTATGTTGCATGTAAACTGCCAGTTTACTGAATGAACTTTTGACCACATTTATATGTAACTATCATATCACTAATCCTTCATGTAGTGGCATGACTCTGGTATTGCTATTTGTAACATTGTCCACCTAAACTGTGGTAAGGTTTTACTGCAGTCAGCTTTAACCACAGAAACATAAAGTTCTTGTGGACAGTCTGTCATGTTTTCTAAAAAAAAAATACTCAGTGACAGAGCATCTATGAACACTTGAAGATAGTGTGGTCGCAATATTGCTATGCTGTTGCTGTGGGTTGTTTTAGCCTGTTGAGCATTGGTGAAAGTGGGCATTTTGCAATAGAAACAGCCACATTGAAATCTCAGGACTAGCTAAAATATTGAGAAATGTATGTATAGTATAGTCACATCTGAATCACTTTGACAGAATCATATTAAGTGACTGATTTTGCTCTGAGTGAGTTTATTGGTATGCTAGGACCCACCTTGTCAGAGCTGAAACATGCGGTGAGCCAGTCTACTTTTATACTTACCAGTCAGTCTCTGCTGAGCAATGTTGTGGGAAATGAGTGCAGTGAAAGCATGCGTGAGATGTGTGGGTGTGTTAGCTTTAGCCTTAGCACTAATGCTCAGGTTTATGCCCCACAAAGCAGCTGGAATGTTCAGGAACTGAAAAAAACAGGGCAGGCAAACTGATCATCTGTCGAGGTCTTTTTTTTCTATCTCTCATTTTTCTCTCTCTTCTCTTGTCCTCATGTCGGGTGACTGTGTGCACTGTTTTAACCCCCGCAGGCGACTGCTTGGCAGAAACAAAAGCTTGATGAGTGTCCTTTGGAGGTGGTGGACTAGTCAGACTAGTCTTTTGCCAAAAAGCACTTCAGAACAATGGGAACGGCCTGGAGCCCACCGGAGCAGCTCTAATGAATAATCCCATGTAGGATCCTGAGAAGATTGGGCCACAGGGCTCACTACTGTTAAATTAAGTTAAATATTAAATTCACAGCTTACATAATGGTACCAGGCAATGCAAACAAAGACTGTATTGTTGCCATGTGTGTAGAGTCAGTTACAGTTAATGTCTGTCAATACTATAAGATTCTTTATTTTCAATTTCTCATACAAGGTAATCAAAATTATGTTTCTGCTTCAGACAAACATGAAATTAATTGACAATTACAACAAATTAACTCCAGATGTAACATAAAATTTAATAAGTCGTAAAAATGATAAAATTTAAATTAGTCAAAAGTAGCTTATCAATTGGATGATTCCTGAAAATAATGATAAAATCTTGTTTTACCCACACCACTATTTGTTTATTCTAGTCTAATTTAATTTCATAAAGCATAAGTAACTGTCAAACCCTAGCCTAAATCTTAATCTGATGATTTATCACTAAAGGAAAGTGTCACTAGTCTGTGTATGTTTTTACCTCCCAGCATGCCTCTCTCTGCCTGTCACTGATTGACAGGAACGAGCTGCAGCGTCACACCATAAAAGTGGAATGCAGGTGAAGCTGTCTGTTTGAACTTGGAGCTCAGGAAAGTGGGTTAAGTGAAGTGAATGTATTATTGTCTACCTAACAGGGAGCAGCTGCCAGGCCACATTAAGCCATGGCTGACAGTTGTAAACATATTCTTATCTGCAGTGATTCAGGAAAGTGCACTAACCCACTGTTGACATGGCGTCCTGTCAAAATCCGAGCACTTTGTTGATAATTATGTTTTGAGGATACCTTATTAGATATAATAGATGGAATATATCACAAATGTATGGTTATTAAAATATCAGCAAATGTAATTAGAAAATAAAGCTATTGCAGTAATGTTATGATCTTTATCTTTTTAGAGATTTAGTATTTGTCATGTCTGAGTCCTAAAAAAAAATAATCTGGTCCTGGTGTAGTCCTGGGTAAATACTCTTGGGAACCTGGTTCAGCCCCTCTGTTCAAATTCAGATTTTTATGTAAAATAGGGCATTCAAATATTGCAATACTTGAGCTCTAAACTAAAGTGTTTTATGTTGATGTCTAAACAAGGAAAGCCAAATCCTCTCATATAGGAGAGCAGGTTTTTTAATTATATTTTTTCCACAAAAGCAGGGCTATATATACTTACTACAAGAGCACTTACAGGCTCCTACATACACACAGGGAGCTATTGTGTCTAAGAGTTCTGGCATCTGGAGAGCAGAAACCCTCTCCGCTGACCTCTGACCCCCGGTGACTGAGAGCTGTAGACAGACGTGAGGGTTCGATGCAGATTTCCAGGTGACTCAGAGCGCTAGTGAAGGACATTCAAAGCACATTTGTGTGTAATGTGAGTGTAGTTTGTGGAGGCTAAAACAACTCAATCCAGTGGAGATAGTTTTGAGCTGAGTTGTTTCACTGAGTTGTTTACTGGCTGTTACAATGACTCGTCCAGTAGTGTAATGTTTCACTTTATTATCATCATGTGTCAGTGTCCCAGAAAAAAGGTGACAAGCCTTTTTAACAGTGATCCCTGGCAAACTGGTTTGTAGAGTTTAGTGTTCATCCACACAATGGCAACGCTCCAGGCTTAGAGACAACACACATGCATTTGCTTACATACAGTGGCACCTAATTGTCGTCTGTTACTGATATCCGGCCTTTTATTAGCTTATTATGGTCAGGTGGTGACTTGTTATCCACTGGCTGGTGTCAAACACTGGCTGGTGTACAGCTGCACTGTACTCTTTTCAAGGTAAACAAATGGCCAACAGAAGCTTCCCTGCTCACTGCGAGCGCCAAGCCTCCAGCGAACTTCATGTTGCTGTCCGTCGCCATAGTGACACTATCACAAAGGACTCCAACTGGGGGTCTGTGTTTGTTAGTGTGAACCCAGCACTAACTCTCCTCTATCTGCTCTGCCCTCTCTCTTTTGGCATAGCCTAGTCCCAAACATGGTGCAGCTGGGCTCAGCTGTCAGTGTTGCCTGTACTCCCGCCCCTCTGCTGCTCTTTGTATTTGTTTGGACGGTGCTGGAAATGCCCTTGGCCCCCGCGCGGGGGAGCCCGTTCCTGTAGCTCTCCTCTTAAGTCAAAGTGTCTGCTCTTTGAAGTGTGGCCTATCGCAGACACACAGATTTGAGATTACAAGGCAGCTGCCTGCCTTCAATCTGTAGAACCACGAACATGGTGATTAAATAAAGGAAACCGAATACACCTATGCAGGCTCACAGAAGAGCGGAGGAGCAGAGGCTTTAGGGAGGCACAGCTCTGTTTTTGTTTGAAAGGCTGAAGAAATGAATGAGATTGTCTTGGGGGAGGGAAGAGGGCTCTCTTTGATTTTATCAGACCCAGAGGTCGAGGGAGTGCTCTGTCAGAAGAACTGCTATTCACACCGACCTGTCAGCATGGGACTTTTAAGCATTTGTCAAAGGAGGGATTTAGGCTGTTTTGTTATTCATAAAGAGAGACAATGACAGTGTCCACATGCACTATCTCTGTCAGTCTCCTGTTAAAAAGGAAGTCTTGTGAATCATATCTATCCTTGTATTTAATTCCATAAACCTGAGTGGTCTCTTGTGTTTGTGTCTGCTGAAGGGTTTTCTCATTCCTCTGAAGAGCCTGATGGAATCTGCGTCACATTCTCGCTTCTGTCAAACACGGCGTCCTTGGCTGTCTGTGTGTGGGAGGTCTCTCGGGCCATGGTGGAGGTGTCTCAGACTACAATAAGCGTTTAATATTTTCCTATGCTTTCAATGGATGCTAGAAATTCATCAGCTTCCATTTTTAAAACCAGATGAGCTTAGATCATGATAAACATCTTTTTAAAAATCTTAAACATTGCTATGACAAACATTACTGTGTGACATGGGCTGGGTTTCTGTCAACAGCAGCAGTGATTAACGCAGCACATATCAGTGGCAGGAAGTCTGTGATCTCCATTGATGTGGAGAGGTGGGATCATTGCACTGGCTTGTGTCAATGTTATATGAGTGACCTGCTGGTGCCTGCGTGTGCATGTCTGCGCTCACATGTGTGTGCAGCACAAGCATGTTCTGACTCCTGTGTGTGTTTACTTAACCCGTCTCGGCATTCAAAAACCCCTGTCATTCTCGGACACGTCTGGCTCTCACAGTCACTGAGTTCACATCAATAAAAGAAAGGTAAAAATGAAAGGTGGAAAAAATGTAAATAATTTAGAAAAATACTGGCTTATAAATATGTGGTTGTGTTGCCTGTTCAGTAACACTCCATTAAGTCTATTATCTATTAACAACATTGAGTCCAACATTTGTAGAGCATTTCTTTTTGACCAGCAAAGAAGCTCTCATTTTGTTCATTTTGTCACAATAGATAGCTTAATTTTTTATTATTTTGCTCCATTTTGGTGTAACATTTTGACAGCTATGTGGGACGGGGCATGGCGTATCCCGTTTCATACTTACTGCTTTATTGAGCGATTGAAAACCCTCTGTTCTTGAAGCCTTCTAGGACTTGGGGGGAACACACACAAACACAGCCTCCAGTTTTTCTATGCACATACACACAGGGTGACTTTTAGATGACTTCAGGGGATAGTAGCTCTAAAAGGCCTGACATTCGATCCTTTGAACCTCCACAACAGATAGGGGCAGGACCCCGCCCTCACTCCCAGTCTCTTCAATTCATGTGTGTTCCTTTGAGCATGTAGGAGTTGTACTGGTAATTTGTTATGGGAAACCAGTGTTTACCATTAATTCAGGAGACTATGGTGGTACCCCATAGTAAACAGCATAGAGCAAAACTCAACTTAAAGGCACCATATTTGCTGAAACATGTTAAAGTTCCCCTGGCAACAACATTTCACAGGATTTGTTTAGTTTGTTTTCCGTGTGTGCAATTGGAATAGCAATTGTATATGCTGAGGCCCTGACACCCCCTTGCTACTTTTTTGTATTGTTTACATTAGCTGTCATATTGAAGTGGGCGTGGCAAGCAGAGGGAAAGAGGGCCTTTAAAGGACATGCACCTAATCTGACCACTTTCAGCAGAGAGAAAGGAACATCTGGAATTATATTTATACTTATTAGAAAACAGTGCAGTAAGAGTTATTGAGTGTGTGGCACTCAATAACTCTTCAGGATTGCTAACATCTGAAAGGGTAAAATTGTAATCTGGGTTATTACCTCCAAATACATAGTTATATGTTAGAAAAGTAAAGACACATTTCAAAAATCCAGACAGAGATGCATATTCTATCACGTTCACAATCATTTGGCACAATTCCCTGCATTTACAGTATTATTTAAAGACCATAGCAGTCACATGTGGCAGGAAACAGTAAGTCTTTTCCCCCTTTGACTTTCATGTGGTGGTTCTAACCATCATTAAATACAGTGATCTCATCCCTCAAACATAAAAGTCATCCTGTCTGCAAAATTTTCCATCTTGTCAAAACCTGACAGAGTGTCTCTTATTTCTGTAATCATTCATTCGTTTCAGTGGAGGTGGGAGGTTGTGGGTGCAATTGCCATGCATGACTCCTGCCAAAGTGGATGAAGTCACAGCTCACTTTCTTTCAATATATGTTACTTCCCCTACAGTTATGGAAATAATGCAAAAAATATAGGCTTTATTATAATGGTACTTAAGTCAGGTCCGCCTAAGTTTTGTATTTCTACTTCTTTGAGCTCGCGGCATTCTGTATAAGCCTCAAATAAATCTAATTGTGTTTTTGCAAGACCTGTAACCAGACTCAAGCCTTTTAGAGACACTTAGCTGAGTCATTTAGCCATCAAATTATCTTCAATACAGTTGCATTGTCCTCCCCTTTAATGCCTCTATATCTGTCACCCAGATGACACAAAACCAAACAAACATACCACGATAATAGTTTTTTAGACATGGCTGCTTCAAAACGGGTGTGGCTCTTGGCAACTTCAGTCTGCTGCCACACACAGCGCAGCGATCTCAACACGGTAGGATGTATGTCTTTTGTAGGGATTAAAGGGATCCAGGAAACGCGCTCTGTCCTAGTTTAGTTTTTTTCTGCAGTGCACCGAAAGTGACCTAGTTTTTATGACACCAGCCCAGACCAGGAAGAAGATTCCAAGGCATAATGTAGTTAAGAGACTGTCTGTTTTTGTTGCTATCTTTAGGTCAAGCATTTGTCCTGCTGGGTTGTTCAACATTCTAGGCTCTTACATGCTTGTACAGAGGGCTGGCCGATATACCATTTCATACTGAATACCATTTTTTTTAATATAAGGATTTTATATATGTCATGATATCAATACACACAAGATAAATTTATTGATTTATTGATTTATTTACTAACTATAGGATTTGGATTGTTTGTACAAAAACAACATGAATAAACTGACCACTACATTTTTGTCACATCACCTGTCATTACCTGTATGTGTGTGTTTTTTCTATACCGGGTTAAATTTGGAGGACTCATTTTTTTCAAATTGGCCTGCATTATAAACAGCAAATCCTCTACACAGCCTTCACAGTGTGATTTGATTATACTAAAAACATGCTGGATCACATTGTTCTAGATACAGAGTACAGTAGTTGCATATGAGGCTTAACCATCTAGATCAGTGGGTCAAGTGGCTAACATACTAATCCTATTACGAGACAAGACTTGATTCATTATAGTTGGCCCTAATCTACCACTGGCCATTTTGACTCTGACTCATTCATGGAAGAAACTGTCAGGGTGTCAGCTGTCAATTATTTTTTACAATTGTTGATGTGTCTCCAATGTATCTTTTATTTTATTATTTTAGTTTCCACTAAACAGATTGAAAAAAGTGCTTTTTTTTTTAGAGTGAATGGTTATCTCTCAGTAGTGTACAGTATGTCTCTGTGTCAGCCCTACAACTAACTGGCCATAAATGAACTTAGTTATATCCAACCCAATTATCTTTTTATATATGTTTTCTTACAGTATCATCATGCATCACCACTTACAAGAAGACACCTCCACCTGTCCCACCGCGGACCACCCCATCCAAACCCTTCATCTCCATCACGGCCCAGAGCAGCACAGAATCAGCCCAGGACGCTTACATGGACGGGGGCCCGGGAGGCACTAGGACAGGCATCTCCTCCCAACCGGGCCTATCCAACTCCACAGAAAGCATTGACAGCATGAAGGCACTCACTGCAGCTATCGAAGCAGCTAACGCACAGGTACGGCTTGGCGATATACCAGATCATACCAATTTTCTTGTAGGGTAAATCTTCCATATAACCTAATATCGATGAATTTATAGGGTTTGGAATTCAACTCTTATGTCACTTTTTGTTTGTTTCCACAAGAACTTAATTTTAATCTAGCTATTTTTTTGTATTTGGAGCATAAATATGTAGTTTTATCACAAATAAACATATACACCCATATAGCGTTCAAATCTGAAGATATGTGTTAGCGCTAATCTAAAAATAAAATATAATTCACTATATAATAGAATTTTGTCTTATCGCCCTTCCATGTGCACAGGTGCATGGTCCGGCCAGCCAGCATGTGACCAACAGCATCACCATCACTGCCATGGCAACCACCTCGGTCACCGCGGACACCAAGGCCCAAAGGGAAGCGCTAAGGAAGTGCCTCTCGATAGGGATACAGGTGTGTGGAGCTTATTTTTCCAAAAACTTTACTAAAAATTTTAACTAAATATTCTGACAGTGGTTTTTTGTTGTTGCAGGTAGAGCCAGAAGAGGAAGTGGGGCAGACAGAAGAGGAGAAGTCAAAATTTCAGTCAATAGGAATTCAAGTTGAAGCCGAGAGAAAGTAATTGTTTTTTTATTTTTTATAAAGAGCTTTTTGAGGATATTTGCAGTAATTTTTGTGACCATTATTCCTGCACCTGTGTCCCATTTAGGTGAAAAGGCATGACACGGCAAAACAACACTTTTATAGAGCATAATATTATTCTGTTGTTAAAGGAATATTGAGCTGTAATCGAAAGAACTATTCTTTCACAAAAGCATTTTTCTCAGGTATTGCTTGCATAGTAAAGTGTACTACGTTATTTGACTCCCAAATATTTGAAAATACTCAAAGTAAAGTTTCCATTTAATACTTAGTCTAGTGTAGTCTGAAAAAGGTAAAAAAAAAAGAAATGCTTAAAATTGAGTACCTGACCCTGTGCTATGATGTAGGTTGTATGTAGTCTGTAGAGGCCAAGGGAGGGACTAAAATAAAACTTGACTACTATTGGTGAAAGTAGTAACCTAAAAGTCTGATCTGATGTTGCTGTAGAAGGCAGGGGAGGGACAAAAGTAAATAATAATTATGACTGCAATGCATCATCTGTCGGGGTAAAAAAACAACAACTTATGGACTACACATTTAAGTACAGATTTTGAGTACCCTGTCTGCCTCTGATCTTTCTCCATTAGTGGATAAAAATAGAGCAGCATCACCTGCTGTAAAGGTGAAGGTGTGAAGACACAATAGAAAAGACACAATGGGAACAAGAGTGACAGGCTCTGAAATGGGATCAGTGCAATCAGATGAAAGTCACAGAGGGAGGATTGTGGTGTAAGTATTGCCTCCTTCTTTTTGCTTGAACCTGCTTGGCTGCAGCAGCTGTCTCACAGTTCAGGGCTGGGTGGCGTCAGAGCCCCTCCAGCCAGGGGCCCCTAGTGACAGCTGGGGCAGAAGATGTGGTGCTGGGGCTGGAGCGACAGAGGGGTGAGTTGACAGCCATCTGTTGCTCCAGTCATTGTGATTCAGCCTCTGTGTGGGAGGGACCATACAGACATGAAACCAACAGAGAGCGGACAAGCAAGTTTTATTGAATTGTGTCCACATCCTACAGTTGGAGGACAGGGGGCAGTGATGTCATGAGGCAATGATTCATACTATTTTTTAAAAGGAATCCACAAACAGTATACATATCCCAGTTTGTGTTTCATGTGGATAAGTCCTGTAATTGCAGAGTTATTAACTGTAAAACACTAGGAGCAGATTCTACTTTGTACTTGTCCTCCAGCTCAGTTAAAAACTATAGACCCTTTCTCTAAATGTTCTTAGTTTGAGAAGAAGTCATCTGTTCCATGTAGTTTCATTTAGCTCACGTCAGGCCAGGCTTATCACAGACTCTGTTGAGACACAGGCATTTATGGCCCTTTTGTCTGCTTTCCCTCCAGTCTGTCAAAACATTGACCTTCTGTTTGGTGAGGGAAGTGGACACATTCAGCCACAGTGAGCTCTTGCTGTAGCCAAGGCATGCTTCAGGAATTCACAAAGATCACTTTTTACATCAAAGGTTCAGTATTTTAGACACATACTTGTACACAGGGTAAAGTCGGGGGAATCTAAGGGACTTTCTGTGCAAGGTGTTTTCAGCTGATTGACCAAGCTTTGCATTCCATGAGTTTTCAAGCCAAATATTAACTCATCAAGACACCTTTTGGTAGTTTAGATAGATGTTATGCAACGCTGCAATTTAGTTCAAACTCTGGTTAATATTTGGAGCTTGTTTGGATTGTTTACTTATTAGCACATTTGTTAGCGCCCATGTCCCCGGGAGGTCTTAACAGGAGATTCCCAGACAGTGACAGTGTCAAACCCTTAATTGCCCCCACTCTCTACAAACCCCAGTGAGCGTATGTGTTAGAAGTAAAAGTGAGAAAGTCTGTGCTTATTCTCCAGCATATATAGCCGTGACTGGACATAACCTCACTTCGCTGTTTGAAACAGCTATGTATACATGCTGAAATTTCACAGAAAAATGTACTTGCTTAGCTGGGCTGGATTTAGGGGAACCATGATGTTGGCTTGGTGGGGACCATATGGCTATGTAGTCACAGGCAAAGTTGTGCTTTGTTCACTTAGTGGCTTAACCATATGCACAACAACCATCTTAAAAGTCCAGTTTGTTTTTGACCAAAAGGACAGAAGAAAGCAACTAATGAAATGGAAGAGCTATAATGAATATCAGCTTCATGTTATAATATACCTAGTTGTACTATTTCTTATGCATGAGTAATCCTGTTTAGAAGAGAAACTGACCTTCTCAGGAGCTAGAAACACTTTGGTGGTCATCTGTATGTAAAAATCCCTACCTTGCTACTACTTTTTGTTTGCCTTTGGCATAGTAATGAAGTGGGCATGGCCAGCCAGGGGAAGGAGGGCCTTAAAGGGACATGCCCCTAATCTCATCATTTTAGCAGAGAAAGGCCACAGCATCAAATGCAAAATAATTAAAAACGCCAAGTATGGCCCTGTGATTTACAACTTAATGTAAGCTACATGTAAACAATATGCACAAGATATATTACTCCAGATCTTCCACACATTTTTAAGCCTCTTCACTCGGGCTTTCTCATGATAATGTCTCTTCATGTTCTTGTGAGTGCAGTCTTTGATATGTCCCACTTGTCTGTCTGGGCCCTGTTTGGCCTTGCCCGCCTCTGCCTCTGCAGGAAGCGGTTAGCCTGCTGCTCAAAAGGCAAACTCAGGTCATTAGATGTGAACACCTGCTCAGAGGAGTTACTTTTTAACTCCTCTTCACACACACTCAAACACTCACAGATCTCTAGTATGTCTACACAAAAGCACACGCTACGTTTGATCTCGCTGTAGCCAATCCCATACTTGCCTTGGGTTACGTTATGAAAAAGGAGGTGCAGAAGAACTAACAGCTTCCATACGGAGTGAGCATTTTAAGTTGTGCAAAAGCAGACTGTAGTATTATGTTACTGGCAGGTCAAACTGATTTTAGGTACATTTTCAGCCTGTGGGTTTGTGTTGAAGGGTCCACCGGGAGCTTTCTTTCTTCCAAATGAATTCACAATTTATATGTAAACAAAAAAGACTGCACTATGTCATGCATTTATATGTTAGGTGATAATAATCTAAACTTGAGCTAAACTTGTGGATTGGTTTATTCCAGACACTGCACAGTTCTGGTTATGTGCCTTGCCAGCAACCCAGTCCTTAGTTTGGTGCTTGTAGTGCTTTAGAGCTCTTTAGAACATAGCCAAATGTCCGTGTGTGCGTCTGCTGTTGTAAATAGTGTGGAGAGACTTGGCAAGGACTGTTGGACAGCGGTACAAAACCTCTCAGCCAAAATACAGCATGGCACGCCCAGCTAGAAGAGGGCTCCCATGTGTGTTTGTGTGCTTGTGTGTGTTTATGTGTGTACAGCCCAGTAACAAACCAGTGTGGGGCAGATCATAACACACTCCACTGCACCTGAATGAGGCAGGTGACAAAACACACACCCAAACAACAACTCAGAAAACCATTCATTGTTATCAGTGTGGATATCGCAGTCATCATTTGGGCTTTTTAAACTAGGAGTAAATTGAAGCTCTGTTTATAAATGCTTCACGCCCACTGCAAAAACACTAATAATGTTCTCCTTTAAATGAGATGTCACTCACAGGTAGTGCAGTATATTTAGTTTGGTACATTTTATGGGATATGAAATGTGTACTGTACATGCCACTGTATAAAATAATTAAGACTGACAGACTTGGCGGCTATACCGTGTGAAAAATATTGTCTTGCCCAAGGACAGAAAACCCGACCCTGTTATATGATATAAAGTTGGTTGTTGTAGAGGAGAGGGGAGAGACTAAAGTAAAACTCAACTACTATTGGTTCTAGTGGCTATCCCAAAACCTCTGATCTGATGTTGCTGTAGAGGGCAGGGGAGGGACTAAAGTAAAATATAATTATGACAGTACCTGACACCAGCTACCAGATATCATAGAATATGGTCATATAAAGGATTTTGGGCAACTTGAAGACTGCAACTTTAAGTATTAGTGTTTAATTAAAATAACTCTGGATTTATTCAACATTTTTAGCGTCTCCTTTTTTGTCCTGTAGTTACCGGCGGATGACCCGATCCAACAGCGTCACCACAGCAGTACAGGCTGACCTGGACGACCCCAGTGACAGCTTAGACTTGCCCCCCACCCCGCGCCATTGTGCCACCATGCCACGCCAGCACTCACGAGACTCCTCCACCTCTACCGTCAGCATCCAGGGCTCAGGCAACCACTACCACGCCTGTGCCGGGGACGACTATGGTGAAGTGGGTTTTGATCCCTCCATCCTGCCCCCTCCGGACCCCTGGATGGACACTGTGCCCGAACCAGAGATGGAGGCCCTGGAAGCGGTCAGTCGGTCTGTGTGCCCTCGCGATGGGCGCTGGTTCCTGAAGCTGCTCCATGCGGAGGCAGAGCGAATGGAGGGATGGTGTAGACAGATGGAGCAGGACGAGACCGAGAATGTGCTTCCCGATGAGAGTGAGTTGAGTCACACTTTGGTAAATTAACTGGTAAATTGTAAAATGGCCCAAGTACATACAGTATATAGCACTTTTCGGCTCAATTTTGAGGAACCATTCATACATTCACTTTCACAAGCCTGCCTAGTTAGTGGACAGCCTGCTCTACCTCCTGAGACACATCTGTTTTGAATGGGTTTTTTAATTATATCTTAATGTCTTTTTTGGACCGTTGATGGTATTCTTGGTATTAGACTACAATAGCTGCTTGTTCCTGTGTCGGGACCTCTGGCCTCCACAGACATACCGAGCATACTTATCAATAAGGCCCTGCTCCTGCAGCCACACATCTGTCCTCTAGACATACTGTATCTTGATCTTTTTAGAAACACGCGCTCGATCAAGGCAACTATTTCATCTTCACCCATCATAAACAAGTATATAAAGTGCATACAAATACAGTTAGTTAAATGCCATGGATAGTTCTGGGCACAAATCAAAACTGATCAAAGTGTAAATTGGGATTCTACCAGGACTTCACTCACTAAATTGGGGACTAAGCTAAACCATTTTTATTATTATTACAGCTGTAACAAAACCCCTTAGTTGGTGTGTATCTCGATGTTATGGTTCCAGACAAAAGAGTCTCTCACACAGTGTTCAGATCAGGGGCAGCACTGTCTCAAGGTTATGTTTTCCCTTAATCCCACGCTACCGTGCGAAACATGCACTCATCCTGAAGGGCTGCAGGACACTGTGTCTGTACAGAACAGATTCATTACTCCCCCTCCTACTTTCTCATCCCATTTTCTTCACATAGAGAAACGCATGTGCTGACAGCTTCACTCCATAGGGATCTGTGAGTCAATGGCGAGCTGCACAGGAGTCAGGTTATGCAGTAGCAAGTTACACTTTTCTGTCAACAACATAAGCACAATGTCTGACCTATGTCTATTTTTGTAATATTCATGTATAATTGACTAATGAATATCGCAATTGGTATGGGTAGTAGTAGTAATTATTAGTATGAGCATATAGAGGGTGAATTTCTTATTTTGTGTTATTTATTCATTTGAGTAATTCAATAATATTGTTTATTGTGAGTCAAACTAAAATAAACAGTGCTAGTGTGTTGTCCTCTGTTGCCTTACCATGCAGCAGACGTAGTGATCTCACATGTCTGCTGTATGCGGCACTCAGAGTAATCACATTGTGAATGCTGTGTGTTTGTTTGTGTGCATGTCTTTGTGTGTGTGTGTGTGTGTGTATGTGCATGCATGTGTGCCTGTGTCTGTCTGCAGTCCTGGGGAAGATCCGCAGTGCAGTGGGGAGTGCCCAGCTGCTGATGTCCCAGAAGTTCCAGCAGTTCCGGGAGCTGTGTGAAGAGAATCTGGTATGTGTCACCTCATCCTCTGCATGTACCCCCCTCCCCTCCGCCCCCCTCCCCCCAAACACACTGACATCATCCTGCACAAATCATTCTGACAGAGCGGCCTGCTGCTCATTTACTATGCAGCCAGTGTAGACAGTATCAGCAGCACAGCCCTTCAGTCTCTCTAACATAGGCAAAATATATAACACCTCATAGGGCTAACGTTTCACAATATGTATTCATATGTCTTTTATATTTATTCAGTCATGTAAAATCAAAGAATTTAAAAAAGTTGATCTATTTCTTCATAAAATAGACGGCCAACAGTAAGTAACCAACATGACTAACGTTCATTGCTGGCTTCACTGTGTTTCCGATGCTTTAATATTTATTTTTCTAAACTCATGCGACAGGAGCATATCTCTCATCATTGTGTGCTTATGTGTGTCCATGTGTACATGTGTGTACATTAGAATCCCAATGCAAACCCGCGGCCCATCTCCCAGGACCTGGCAGGTTTCTGGGACATGCTCCAGCTCTCTATTGAGAACATTAGCCTGAAGTTTGATGAGCTCCACCAACTTAAAGCCAACAACTGGAAACCTCTGAGTCCCCCGGAAGTTCAGGTGCAGACACACATGGCAAAAGCATTTATCACAAGCACATTTTTACTTTCAGCTCATTTCAAAAATAATTCATATAATGTAGATTTTGTTTGAGAATGCCTTACTAACTTGCATGTGCTCAGCTTTTGTTTTAGTATATTTACAACAGTCCAAATCATTGATGGCTAAGCATGCATAAATGTTGTACTGCCTGACGTCACCACTTCTATGTGTTTTGTTCTGTCATGTTGCCTGCCTGACGTCACCACTTCTATGTGTTTTGTTCTGTCTTGTTGACAGTGAGCTGCTTTTGAGAAGCTTCTTCCTGCCATGCACCGCTGAGGCCTGTCCATCTACAGTGGTCATTTACCTCACTAAAGGCCTCCACCTTGCTCTCCTACCCCACACAAATGGCTGCTATCGTAACCATATCCATCAGATGTGCATGCTCTGAAATAATGCCAGAGACAGCTCTAACCTTTGTGCAGAACACTGCATTTGTGTTGCTCCTTACTGTTGTTTTTAAGCAGCTTGCCATTAAAGACTCAGTGGTGACTATTTATCATTCCTGTCCAGGAGAGAAGGATGCCCCCTCCTGTGCCAAAGAAGCCCCTGAAGGGCCACCCTGCCCTGGCTAGGGACCGCTCGCTGGAGAGCTCTGAGCGCCAGCGTCTGGAAGCTCGAAAACGCCTGCTAGCTGCCAAACGTGCTGCCTCGGTTCGGCAGAGCTCTGCCACCGAGAGCGCAGACAGTATTGAGATCTATATCCCTGAGGCTCAGACCAGACTATGAGACACATTCATATATCCACTACAATAGCCCGACACACTGTCCACACACACTCAGAGTAGCACTGAAGAGGGTAGGGTGCTCAGCCACTGTGGATTCTTAACATAAAGGTCATTTGAACAAAAATGAACATTTACTGTATGTACTATATTCTTTTATATAATTATACATCACCTTGGTATTTTTCTCCCAGCATTGATGTAGCACTCCCTCCTGTCTTTGGAAACCCCACACACAAAGACATAAAAAGCCCCTTAAAGTGACTTGATTTTCCCAAGCAATTTGTAGCACAGCGTGACATTGTTTCTGACGTTTTAGAGGAGAACAGATGGAACATACATGATGCATGAACACACAGAAAGTCATACACAGAGACAGCCATCTGTATTTACTATTTATTATATTGTATAACTATTTTCTTCAGAAATATTATGAAACTATATAATTAGCATATATTGGTTTTGTACAGCCACCAACTTTGAACAGAATTGTAATAAGAGCAGACAAGGAAATTAGTGTCAATTATGGAACAAATGGGTCTCTGTCTAAACTAGGCCTAAGTAAGAAGGCAGGCTTGTAGGAAAGGTCAGAGGTCACACACTGGTGCTCCAGGTGAGTGGCTCATAATCCTGGAGTAGATCCGGAGTGCAGTTTACTTAAAGAATCACTGTTTCTAAACCACCAACAAAGCTAATCTGTGAGAGTGCAGATGAGAGAAGAGTGTGTGTAATTTAAGTGTTCATTTTTCAAAGTGCTTCCCATTTTCTCGTCTCAAGGTAGCTCTATCAATGAACTGTAAACAAACCACTTAAACCCATTCAAATCTTCTAACTGAGCAACTGGGAATGCTAACACAATATACATTTTAATTGTATTGCTTTGTTTTGTGTTCAAACTTTTTATTGTTACAGGCTAAGCTTAATGCTACTATCTGGTACAGTACAAGACGTAAACCATATCAGCAGGACTACTCCTCACTGTGTGTGCACTATCTCTGCCTCCAAATCAAGCAATTCACTCACGGTCACACAATATATAATTAAATTTTGATATATTTTTGTTTAAGTAAAAGCTTATAGGAAAACAATGACTGTTTATTGACATTGTGGTGATTATATTATTCTTATGCACTGATGACAAGGCCCTTATACTGTGCTCATGTTGGATTCTTTTTACGTCGAGGCACGTTTTTGTTCTTTTGTGTTTCAGTGATCAGCCTTAATTTCTCATAATAGTCGAGCACAACAGCTGTCTCAGGGGAAGTGTGTGCGTTGGTTTGTGTGTGTGTGTGTGTGTGTGTGTGTGAGAGAGAGAGAGAACTGACTGGTTTCATGTGACTGTATGTAACCCATGGCGTTGCCTCTAACTGTACATATACAACCCCAGTCATCAGGACAGGCCATAGTTTCAACTGTAGTTCTCATGCAAAAAAAATCCCTCTTCTTGTCTTCAGTGGAACAAGGTATTTTTCTGTCAGCTGCTTGAATGTGGAGACAATCTAGAGCCACTTTACCTTCACAGTTTCATGATGAGGATGTTTTGTGCCATTGGATAACTCAGTATAAGTAACTAAGTATATTCCTGACTATTGGTCCCTTTTAAAAGCCTATACCAGATGTTTTTATTGTTGTAAAGGAACTCAGATGATGAAGTAATATAACGTCCATTAGTTGAATATTTTAGAGTTGCATTTAACAGAAACTGAAATGCCATTTACATAGACCAATATTTTAGTATTTTTCACTTTATAAAATGGTATTTAAATCAATGTCTATTCAATTATTTATTGTTTATTATATTAACATATCAATACAATGCTCCTGTTATAGCAGGGAGGTAGAAACCAGAACACAAACGACACTCCAGCTTCTAAAACCTGTGATGTAGTATTTAAAATATTTGTATATAAATGAATGTTCCCCTATTTAAATGTAAACTAAGAAGCCCGATGAGTTAACATGTTATCAGATATACATTTTTGTAAGTATTATTACACTGTTGTTGTTATGGCACGTGTACAAGCTCTTATCAGCATTAAAAATATCATTGCCATACATTTGTTTAAGTGTTTGTCTTCTTTGCATGTGTTTCCAATTGGAATATAATTAAACAGATTACAAGGCCCGCGCGGTTGAGCTTTTGGGGCATTTTTCCTTCCGCACAGGGGCGGGTCCCCATAATTAAGACAGCACTTTTGGCCTTGGCTTCTTTGCCTGGTTGCTGCTGCTGTAGTAGTACATAGAGTGATTCGTCATTTGCTCATCAGTCATAGTGAAGGCAGGCATGCTGACCTCACCGACCAGAGTTCAGAGGAGGGGGTGAATGTGGGGGTTGTTTAAAAGGAGGGTGTCTTTTTCTAAAGCCCAGACTGTGCTACTCTGGTGGGCTATACTACTCCCCATGATGAGCCTGGAGGTCTGTTTAACTATTATTGGTCATTACATGCTGCAGATTGGTGCTGGACAAGTCATTTGACAGGTGGCATGCACCAAAAGGTAGAAATACCACAGAATGGTCAGAGTATTTGTGATAGCGGAAAATAATTGTGTAAAATAGGCATTGCTGATTTAGTTTTGTTAAGTGTAGTTATTTCTTCTGGTCTGTTATTGCTATGATTTATACAACTTTCACACTAGTTGGACTCTGCTCTTACCACAAGGCAATTCCCAAACTGTAGAACAAGCTTATTACTTTGGTTAAACGTAAGTCCAAAGACCACTGATGCCAAAACAAGCTTTATATTCAATGTGACAAGAGGGTAACAGCTGTCCTTCCCTCCTCAAAATGAGCTCGTATAAGACACTACATTGTGAGCTGCCTTACATTAGGTCTATTGAGGCACATGTAAAAGCTGCTGGCTGAGAAACTGTTGACGTCTGCCATTTTCCTGTGTTAATTTATGCAGGTTTATGCTAATTGGCAGGAGCTGTTGTGAACCTCTCACACACAGGAATGTGTCTGTATGCCTGTGGATAGCCATGAACGCCATACTATTTTGGGACTTGCATGTGCCTTTTTCACAAGAGATCAAATCAGTTATCTCAACACTGAATGAGATGCTATAGCAAACAATAGAAGTAATAGGAATAGCAGAAAATATTCCAAATTATTATTATTATTCAAAATATTCATTCATTTACTACCATCTGTTAGGGTTCATGGGTACACTACTATTATAGCAAGGTAGTCACATGGCTGAAACAGACAGTGGGCTATTTAGATTCACCAATTCTCCAAACACATGGGTGTCTTTGGATGGTGGGAGGAAGCAGAAGAAAACCCACAGTAACACAGGGAGGACATACAGACTCCACCCAGAGACATCATGTCAAAAGCTTTAACCAATCTGCCACCATGCTCCCCGATACCAATTCATAAAGCTGTATTATGTAGAAAAACAAAACTTTATTTGAAACCCATGTGACCCCAATTTGCCACAAACATTGCACAGTATGAAATGAAATCACATCATTGGGCATTGTGTCACATTACTATACACATGGTCCTATAATACATGTAATAATTGCTTTTTGGTGATTTCAAAAATGCTGTCTTTGTCAAGTTGCAATACAGCAAATGCAAAAAAGACATCTGTAGTGTTAAGTTTTAAGAGTCCACTGGCCATTTATTGTGTTTTTCCGCTGAGTTGATGGGATGAAGGCTCACACTAAGAACCTGCTACATTGGTCATCTGAAATATCCCCCACGGGAAGAAAACAAAAAAAAAGAGTAAAAAAGGTTATAGTAGAGTTTTTTTCTTTTTTAAAACAGCTAAAAGTAAAGTACAAAATCAAAACTATACTTATACTCATGAAACACATAACGTCTTCTACAGTAGTGAATACATTTGTCATAGATGCCAAGAGCAAAGTATGTTTAAGACACTGAGATGACCTTCTTCTGCCTTAGTGTGCAAATGAACATGGCAGACCAATTATGAAGTGATCTCTGAAATGTACGACAGTAAACAGGGCTGAATCTAGCTCTCGCTGGGTTCTGTAAAATAACACCTACGTTTTATGGAAAGACTCAAGACAGGCAGCATTTTCTGATAACATTTTTTGGTCCCTGTGCAAATAAGATACACATGTAGATACATACAAATGTATATGAAATGAACAAACAACTTACAGCCAAGGCACCTTGATACAGTTTTTCAATAAAAAACATCCTCATCAATTTGATTGGTATACCAAAAATAGAAATGATCAGTCTTTATATGGATTTGTTCTGGTACGTGCAGAAGGTCTCACATCGAGTTCTACAGTCGAGACACAGTTCTATTGCTCCTTGTTCTGTGTCCCTTTAAGAAACCAGCTGTTTGGCCTGCAGCTCCATCTCAGCGGCTCGTTTCAGAGCCACATCCACCAGGAGTTGGAAACCACTGAAGTCTTGTGTGAGGTCTGGAGGGGTGGGGGGCGGGGTGTTGAACAGCCCACTGCGGGGACTCAGGTTGCCCTCCATGCTGGTGCTGGTTGGACTGAGGATGGTGGTGTCATCACGGCAGCGGAGCAGGGCCTGAGCCTGCATGGTCTGCAGTAACTCCACTGCTCTCTCAGAGTTCACTACAGCCACAGGAGGGCTGTTGCCTGTGGGACTGGCCTGCAGAGCAGCTGTGACAGTGGTGTGACAGATGACGGAGGGCCGGATGGGTACGAGAGCCGGAGAGGGGGGCGTGGAGGTGGGAGAGGGTGTGGAGGGGGACGTGGCCTTCCTCAGAACGCTGGGCACGGCCAGTTCAAAGCTGGAGGGGTGCAGTGCTCTTTTGTCATAGCTCTCCTCGGGGGTGGCTGCAGGACTGTTGTGTTTCGGAGACTGGGAACTGTCAGAAAAGCCGTCACCCGCCTTGCTCCCTTTTCTGGATATTGTGAATTGGTTCGGGTCTTTCCCATCTTTCCGCAGCATCTCTGGGAGAAGCCTCCGCCGTGCGTTGATGAACCAGTTACACACCTGGAAATAATAACAACAACACATGTCTCACTACTGTTCTGCCATAGCAAAGACCTGCTGGTACTTATCTCCAGGTGCAGCTCACACCTGGGCTTTCAATACAGAAATCAAAAATAAAAGCCACCATCAACAAAAATTCAGGCCAGAGGCTGAATAACCTGCATCATTAAGTGTTTACTAGGCATAAGTGGGTGAACCTTTACATCAAAGCTTATCAGCTCATTAGATGAATATTAACTTCATTTAAAAGTGCTTAATAGTGTTTAAATATTTCAAACAAAGTAATCTCCTTTGTCAGCAAAGCAATCAGGGCCATCTCTTCTTCTCCCTCCTGCAGGCCAGTTGTAACTGGCTCAGGCTCTATGTAAATGACTCTGCATTGTTCCCAGACAGCTGGGATGGAGAGGGGCTGGAAGGAGGGAAATTCCTGTGCCTGCGCCGAGCCCACAGCAGCAGTAAGTTTACTCACGGTGTCTCATTGACTTTAATGTTGCAACACCACACGGCTCTGGATGACCTTCAGCTCACTGTTTATGTGTCATGTTGTGTTTGTGATCGAGACAGGAAATGATTCAGTCGTGTTTCTGCCTCTTGCCTTTTACAGTGCCCTGTTTATTGTGTTTATTTACCTGCAGTGTGGAGAGTTGAGTCTGCTTGGACAGCAGGGCCTTCTCCTGCTCAGAGGGGTACGCGTTGTAGCGGTGCTCATACAGCCAGTCCCGGAGGATCTGGACCGACTCCTTTGGCAAATTCCCCCGGCGCTTCCTCTTCCCGTTACCGCTGCCGCTCGACGACAGATCCAGAGGAGTATCCAGGCTGTCCTCATCGTCTGTCTCACTCCCTGACAACATCATCAGGCCTGCGCACACAAAGAAACAACACATGAGACAAAAGACAATGACAGGAATGAACACACATACATATACACGCTCCTATGGCAGATGTCCTCTTAGCAGCAAACACAATCTGTCTCGGAAGCAGCTGATGTGTCAGAAGCAAGCTGTCAAGTCCAGCCATGTGATTCATATAAGGAGAAGAACAGGGGGGTGTAGAGGACAGGGAGTGAGGGGGCACATTACAAAGGCCGTCTGGTGCTGTGTCAGTTAGAAAGACCTGCCTCAACAAATACACACACACACACACACACACACACACACACACACACACACACACACACACACACCTTGCACGCTTGAATGAGTTAAGCACACTGGGGCTGACCACAAAAAAGAAAAGCAGCACACAAAGAGGAGAAGCAACAGAGTGTTTGCAAAGATTACAGACTAGCTAGCTCTTTTTTTTAAGTTAGCTTTGAGGGCATGTCTAATCAAAGTCAATCAAGATCACACCGGATTTGGCTTTGATTATCCAAAGAGGTTTACGCTGAGACGCAACTGGAAAAACAACACAAACCATTCTCGTTCATAAGCGTCACCCTTTACTCAGACAAGATGATTCCCCCCCATTGTAGATTACATTTCAGAAAATACTACTCGCGGGTGAGCTAACGTGTGCGGGTAAAATGCGGTGGAGAATGTGATTCACAGATTATTTAGTTCAGCTCAGAGCGAACACTTGTGGGAAACGACTAAAAGTTTGTAAATGTGAGCAGCCAACAGGATGAGGTAATTACGTAGGCTGAGAGTGGAAAGGGGGAGGGCTGAGAGAGGAAAGGGGGAGGGGGGACCTGTTGCAAATCAGCGTCTCCAGACTAAACAAAAGAATCTAGGGCTGCGTGCTTCTTTGTATGCGATTCAAAAGTTTCTACTCGCAAATAGTGACTTCACCATGAACTATATCCAATCTGAAACGTCCACCGCCAACAGAGTGACCAGAAAAGTGGTCGAAATTCAACAAAGAGCGCCGTTTCTCTAGTTTGAACAACTTGTGGGGCTTTCTATTGTGTGTGCGCGGAGTACCACGAGGTCCGTGAATGTAACAAGGCAAAAAAGCAACTTCCCACAATGAGGTCAGGATGAACATTAGCCAATATCAGGACTCCGGACGCCGTTTTTTCGCATATATGCTACATAAATGCTAAAGATAAAAGACATATTTCCAAGCGCCCAATGTTATAAATATGTAACACTCCAAACTATGCGACTCCTCAAACATAACTTGCCTCGGCACCGCTTAACGCAAATGCAAATCAAAAAAACAAAAACTCACACAAGCGTTTTCAAAACTACACCGGACCCCATTTGGATCAGTTTTGACATTTCGCGCGTAGCCTCCAAAAAGTAAGCATAATTGGGTCGTCAAAGGAAAATAACCAAGTAAATGTACCCAGCGTGAATATAAAACCCGACTGATGATAACATTAGCCGTTTTCTCGACGTTTGACCCAGCGCCAGCACATGGCAGAAAGCCCCTGTCATGTCTGGAAAGGAAACAATAGGCTGCATGGTTTGCATATATGAGAAATCGCTTTCTTCATCGTTCCACAGTCTGTCACTCGACATGAAAACGAACTATTGAGTTAAGTTACCGTCAAAATCACCCGTTTACCTTTTTTCGACTTCATATCCGCGCAACAATGCCCACTTTTGACGTCAATGCTTGGCGAAACCCGTCTTGTGTTGTAGTGCAGTGTTTTTCTCTCCCCAGATATTCCAAATGTGTATCCGAATGTGTTTAATCCTTATTCAGCCAAAACTGGCCTTTTTCTGTTTCCTGGGGTGTTTCTGGCTCTTCTGCTGGACACTGGAGGGGGTTACCTGAGCCCTCTGCGTCTCTTCTGCTCAAAGCCCTTTTCTCATTGACCGTGTTTGATCCTGAAACTGGGTGACAGCTATCTTTGACAGCTGCGTGACTCAACGCACAGAGATCCTCCCACCAGCGCCACGGAGGGCACAGGAAAAATCTCTGACATCAGCATGGCCGCAGCATTGACATGGATTTAGTGGATACGAGATTGAACTGATGCACACTTCGCTAATAAAGATACCAGAGGCGGTTTATTAAACGCTCAGGCGCGTACATAGATCTTCATTTTGGCGGGCAGGCGGAATGAAAATGAACAGGCTGCTGCTGCTCGTCGGCTGCAGACAAAAACAACATTGTAACCCGTGGCTACAGGCTACATTTTAGAGGCGTTCAAGTTGATTATTTTCCATTACGCACGAGTTTATTTGTCATTTAATTGAACTTTAGGTGCTTTTAAAGATAGAAACAGCGCTTGTACTGTTACCTCACATGTCAGTATTTCTTCTGTTCTTTGTGTAGGTCATCAACAGCTTGTTTGAACGCCTGTCTCTTAGGGAAAGTATGTGTTTTGTCTAGAACCTTCTACCCGCCAAACGGCAAAAGGCTACATAGGCTTCCGTTAAGGCTTAGCTTTCAATTCCTTGTGTTGTTTGAACTTTTTATAGCCTATATATAAATACAAAATCCCCACAGTCTCATTGCAACGTAAACGGGCGTGGATGTGGGGTTTGATAGTAAGAGTCACCCTTGTGCCAGCGCATGTTACTAAAGCCAAGAAGAAGAACGATCAATGTCTTCATTTGTATGCAGCGCACAGCCATGCGACAGCTGCTGTAGCGTCGACTCTTTGCATGCATTTGTTCTCGACAGCGTCCAGCTCAGTCTGCAGTTATATGTTGCATCCTTGTGGCTGAACGTGGTACTTCCCTTGGATTTAACACAATTTTGAAAATACCAGTCCTCGGACTCCCTCTCCTGGTTACTGTGGGTACATGCAAAAATAAAACATTCTAATAACACATCAAGCATAGTCAATGGTTTACATGATCAGCGCTCATTATACCATCCATAGTAGCCTATATTCGATGAAGCCCGTTTTAAGTGACGCTTTTAAACATCATTTGGCCCACGACAATCCAAACACAGTATAGTTGTAAGGCCACACTCACAGCTTTATTCTGATACAGGTGACTGACTACAGTGAGGTAATATCTCAACTCAGCTCAATGAATCCTCCGTGCGTAACCAGCAGGCTTTCACAGTCCCACGCGCTGTTAAAAATAGAAACACACACAGAACAAAGATATTAATCCTCGCGTAGAACATCCACTTTATGTATGGCAAATCGAATGTAGGCCTATTTACCATGTTATATTTAATTCTTCATAATTCTGGGCTCTTTCTAACTCATTTCTAACCCACTTACATTCACACTGAGACTAAGTGACAAGTCAATATCATTAAACATATATGTGGTCATACACTGACCTGTATTGTTTGAATCAAAAGCATTTCTGCCATAATCACAATGATCCAATAGTTCAGTGAACCATCAAAACGATACACACAAGCGGAATTATAAATAGCCTATTGTATTTAGTAGAAGCCTATTAGGACACATGAATTGCCTACTCTACACTAATATAACTGCCTTTACCAGTCGCACGCGCGCACACGATTACTGATGGATATAATATTTTGAAAGTTACGCAGCGGAAGACGTGTTTGGTTTTTTGTAGTTAACTTGACAGCTGTGAAGCGCATAGGGTCCTGTTACCGTCTAAAGTCTAAAATTAGGGAGGCTCCCCGACTGCAAATGACGCAAGAAAGCTAAAGTGGACAGTGTGCTCGTGCGTGCCAACGGTAAGGGACACTGGACCATGGAGACGCTTCTACAACTTTACTGTTGTCCATGACACGCGGGGTATTTTTAGATGTTGTTGTCATCGTTCCGTAACAGCCCAGCAGAGGCGTTCGATATAAAGGAGTCCTCCAAAATGCAGTTGTACAACAGTGTTCTGACACACTACCCCAAGTCCTCTCGCAAAGTTACTCTAACTTTGACAGCAGCGCCTGAACGCCACATCGGGAATATTTCGACTTCCTCTGAAGTTGACGCGACTGGATTTAGTACACAAGCGGACTCAAGTTCAACTGTAGAACAACTCAGAGAGGGTGCGTCCTCCGCCAACATGCCTGCCTTTACATGTTACGAAGCTGCACCCATGAGGCCTATTTACTTTACGTCCACTGCGGAAATCCTGATTCGCAGACCTGACGGAGTGGAGAGGTCTGTGCCTGTTCACATCGTGAGAGAATCTAAAGACAAGTCTCCCTCTCCTAAACCTCAGCACAACGGAGACGGGCTCGTGCACAACGGAGACAGGCTCGTGTACAGTGAATCTGATGTGTTAGTGGATCTAATAGATCATCTGAGGAATGGATCAGATCAGCTCTTCTCTGAGTGCGCGGAGCGTGATAAAAATGACTCTTTCAACAAAAATATGTGTCAGCCCAGACCAGAGGAACACAATAACAGTAGATCCGCAGACAGTGAGACAACTCAAGTGACTAATGCCCCCCTCAGAAGTAATGGGTGGGCCTGTCAGAATGAAGAAGAGCTGGTGAACTCTGGGGAAGATGAGTCTGTGGAGGTGAGTGATAGAGCCGTTACAGCAGAGGAAGACAGACGGGACTTTGAGCTAAGTGTCCTTCAGGAGGTCCCTTCACACAAAGGAGATATAAACGCTAAAGTCAAACGGTACCTGGCTGAGGTGGAGATGCAGAACAAGTACCTTGAAGAGAAGAACAAGTTCAGGTACCACATCATCCCAGATGGTAACTGTCTGTACAGAGCTGTGTGTAAGGCCACTTACGGAGACCAGGCCAGACACAGTGAGCTGAGAGAGCAGACAGTCCACCACATCGCTGACCACTTAGATGAGTTCAACCCCATCATTGAGGGGGATGTGGGAGAGTTTCTGATTAATGCTGCCCAGGATGGAGCCTGGGCTGGATACCCTGAGCTTCTCGCCATGAGCCAGATGCTGAACGTCAACATCCAGCTCACAACAGGTGGCAGTCTGGAGAGCCCCACTGTCTCCACCATGCTGCACTATCTCGGAGAAGAGGACCCCTTCAAACCGGAGATCTGGTTGAGCTGGCTCAGTAATGGTCACTATGATTCTCTTTTGGACAAGTGGCTTCCCAATCCGGAGTATGAGGACTGGTGCAGACACTCTCAGATGCAAAGGAAACGTGATGAAGAACTGGCCAAGTCTATGGCAGCCTCCCTGTCCAAAATGTACATTGAACAGAATGGGGACAGTGGGAAATAAAGTTGCTGTAAAAGCTGAACTGCTGATTCATTTATAACGGAATAAGTTATTTTTTATAAGATTTGTATTTTGAGGAAAAGGATGTGCAGTGCACGTGTTTTTTACACTAACATGGCCAAAATAGTGGCACATGTTTCAGTGGGAGATTGTGTTTCTGAGTCTGTTACACGATGAGCTGAAAAACAGCATTTTCTGTTCATTATCAATATTTATTTACCACTTGTTGGCAGACCAAATCTTTTTTTTTGTCTACACTGGGCCTTTGCAAAAAATAATGTAAATGTATTTGATTAATTTGCCATATTGCCTGACTATTGTCTTTTGCACAAATACCTATGTTTGTTAAGTCATGTTTTGTTTTCATTTTCAGATTTCAAGGGTTTGGGTGAATGCTTTATTGAAATCTTTAATAAAGTATTGTTATTGTCTCATAATCATTATGTCCTCTATGTCACTTTCTGAAAGTATTCATCAAAATTGATGTTGTTGTTTTGACTTCAGCTGAAAATACAACCAAAGATAGAAACAAAAATAAGCATTAAGTGTCATTCACATATTCCAATCTATCCGAAAAACATATGATATTTTAATTTAATTGCATTTGTTATATTCACATAAACTGAGCTTAATCCCCTTATTATAAAGTTTACATTTGTGTCCATCGGGGGGCACTACAGTATGCTTCTGGAGAATATTTTTGTATGGCTGACTACAATAGTACTGTATATCTTTATTAACTGGTAATAATAAAAGTCTAAACGTTAAACTCAGATGAGTAACACACTGTCTTACAATGATTCAATTTAGAAGAATTATTCTGTCTCTAAATCTGAAACCTTTGCTCTTAACTTTTTCATTTTGCGCACCGGTGCAGTCAGTCAGTTTTTCATGTTATGTTTTTGTTCAGCGCCATATCTCAACGTTAAGTTTCAGGTGTGTTTATTTATTTATTTATTTATTTTATTGTGATGACGTCACCATGCGGTCATGTGGACATGGGGAAAAGTTCGGGCGTTTTGAATGCGGTAACGGAGGAAAACCAATCACGTTATGGATGTGAGTCCTTCCGTTTTTGACGGTAAACGACTTGGAACAGGGGGCATGTAACGCGAAGGGGCAGTCACCGCAGTACTGGCACACCGTCAGCAGCCCAAGGAGCACTGGGAAAGTCAATGACAAACGCTTCTCTCTGCTGGGAAGAGTCTGTATAGGCAGCACACGCGCCAAACGCAAGAGAACTGTGCAGCTTTGAGACCACAGTAGTTAGAGGATACTTTGAAACAGCCAGACTTCTGCGCTCCAGCGGCTCTCCAGGGCTCTGACCTGCTATCGACCGGGACATGTCGGGACACCGGGTGCAGTTCGTGGATCTTCCTCGAAATGATCACAAAGGAAGTCCCAGAATTCACAGTAAGAACATATATGTTCCTATGTTTACAGTTGTTTTTAACCCCACAAACCCTACTTTTTATGCAAAAAATGTCTTCGCATTTTGTAACAGTTTAAAATATGTTAACTTAAGTTTAATAACCCAGAACATCTGTAGGTATGTTGTTTAAATTCAACTAGCATTTACCTCTTATAGCCAAAATCCGTCTTGTTTTGTGCACATCATACTTGATCTTACTGTACTTGACACAGACACACTGAGAGGCCATTCATGATCAGTTTATCAGTTATTTGTGGTGCGTCCCATGTGTGACATTCTTCTGTAGAGCGTGTTGTGGCCGGCCTCTTGATACACTCAAATGAAGTGGCAGTTGCCCTTTTAACTTGATGTTTCGCCTCTCCCGTTCTCCTCTGCAATGTTGCGATAGAAGTCCAAATATACCCACATGCAGGAGAAATGTCTCCAAAGTTGTGTTAAAGGTTGCATTGGCATGTCTGTTTGTGGCTCTTTGCTGCAGTGTCTAAGACCCAGAGAAGCTGAGCTCGTGGCCATGGTGACACTTTGAGTGACAAGCCACGTGATGCAGTGGTAAAGTGCCAGTTTTGCTGCAAAGCTCTTCAGGGGGCTGCATGGTCCTTTGTAAAATATAGGCAGGGACGAACAGAAGACTTTGGAAATACTGGGGTTCAAGTAGTGTTTTTGAGGAAGAGTGATTGAGGATAATTATTCTGTACCTAAACATCTCTGACCGTTATTAGATGAAAAAGAAAACTGTGTCATATTTAGTCCAAGTTCGTGTTGGTTAAATGATGGTTTAGACCTAATTTAGATCTGGTTTAGTCCTGGTTCAGACATGGTTGATCCTAGTTTAGTATTAGTTTATTGGTTTAGACATGGTTTATTCCTTGTTCACTTATCATCATCATACTTATCATCATCATACATATCATCATCATCATACATATCATCATCATCATACTTATCATCATCATCATACTTATCATCATACATATCATCATCATCATATCATCATCATCATACATATCATCATCATATCATCATCATCATACATATCATCATCATCATACTTATCATCATCATCATACTTATCATCATCATACATATCATCATCATCATACATATCATCATCATCATACTTATCATCATCATCATACTTATCATCATACATAT
>JAVQKC010049725.1:0-12528 GCA_036025475.1 Philypnodon macrostomus | reverse complement strand
GATCCACTCCCAGGACGGAACAGACAGGCTATAGATGTGTCCAGGACTGATGGATGAGGTCCTTGTGCTGAGAGAGCTCAATATGTGTGTGGATGCAGCAGGTTTAGTGGTACATCCAGGTGAATTAGGAGATAGTAGAAGGGGGAATCCAGATGAATGAGGAGATGCAGCAGGGATGAGTAATTTAGCATAATGCTCGATTTATTGGTATGTTTAGGCCTGGGTAAGTCCTGATTTAGGTTTATTCTAGGTCACTAACATGTTACTTGAAAAGCCAATATCTTCTTGGTATAAGAAAAAAGTTGGAGACCATTGCTCTAACCAAAATGAAAAGGACTAAATCATCAAGAACAATATGTACAAACAGACCAGTCAAATGCATCATCTCTTCACAATGGGACCCACTAAAAATCAATACAAAGCCATCAGTCTGAAAAATAGCTGTTATTACTTGGCGTTTGCACTATTGAACAGGCGTCAAAAAACAGGTGACAACACCCATCTGGTTTCGTAGATCCACTCCTGAAACGCTTCAGTGACCGGTCAGAGAGAATTAAACTCAGGATGACCCCTTGCGGATTCCAAACCTGGCTTGCAATGTATTTTTCGATGATGGGTCTAGTTTAGTGTTTATGTTGAAAGTGTGCAGAGAATATGCAGGGGCGTGGCAGACCATAATCAAAAAGAACATATGGAGCTGGGCGGAGACGCTTCATGCTTTTTCATTTCATGAGAAGAGGGGATAATCGATTATACAGGTCCAGCGGCATGACAGGAGAGGAGGTATAGTAACATGGGGGACTAAATAAAAACACCATCCTTAAAACAAAAATACAATACATCTTGTGAGATAATTGAACATCCTCTTATCCCAGTTAGGGTTAGGGATGATGAGTAAAGCTACAAACTATGAGCCTTAAGTGGGGTACACCCTGAACAATGGACACTAAAGAAACCAAAAAAACAACAGGAACGATGTGACACATGCATGTCTTTGGAAGGTGGGAGGAAACTGAAGTCCCCCAAAGACTGAACCCACAACCTCCCGCCATTTGCTAAAACCATTCTGTTGGATCATACTTAATATTATTGGTGGCTAATGCTGTTCAGTATTGCAAACTACTTTACTTTACCAAATAAGCAGCAATTCACATACCAATAATATGTATTTATTCTGCTAGTTTTTATGCTATGCTGAGCCAAGAATAAAATATATACATATATATATGCCAACTACTATTACTTCTATTCACCAAGAAGTAAAAATAAAGTTGTATCCACTCATCTCTCTGTGGGTCTGCACAGTATTGTAATGAATTGTCCATCTCTGGGAAAATATATGATATCTGAATGTGTTTCTGGTGGGAGCAGATCAATACTAATCTATGTCTTGTGAAATATAATGCCTGCAGCTGTTAGCCTAGTTAACTTTTAACAAGAATGGCAAAGCAGCGAAGTAAGAATTGACTTAATTTTAGGAAGTTTGACATTTAAAATATATTTAGTTGGAAATCAACATTTTTCAGTTTTTTCAGATTTTACTTTTTCACATAAATCAAAATGAAAAAAAAAAGAAATTGATCCTATTCTTTCATTCAGGGGGCAGTAAATAGACCGGCTTGTCAAGATTGGTAGTTCAATCTTAACACCCTGCTTTTGTGTCCTTGGGCAAGTCACTTCACATACATTAACATGAGGGCATATAGAAAAAGCACTAAATCTGATGCACTATTATTATTATTACATTGTGGAATTTCAAGCTTATTATTATTATTATTATTATTATTATTTCCACCAGATTTTGATGGATGAAAAACAAGGAGGAACTAATTCCAATATTGATGCGGCTCTCATTTGAAGTAATATTTTTTTTTTCTAATATGAGTTAATTCAGACAAAAAGTTAGACCCGAAAGATCTACAGTGGTTCGCTCCCGGCCTCCATTTCTTTTCATTAAAATCATCATAAAGCTTTTCAAACATTAACAGAAATGTTTGAAACTAACTTTCCAAAGTCTAGCATCAAAATTCCTTTTATAGCCCCTTTTTAATGACTACTGCAATGCCACATTCATTCATAAAGAATTCAAAATGTGTGAATGCACTTTTGCTGACAAATCAAATGAATAAAGATGTGACTGGATATGAATGTAAATTGCGGTTAATTATATTAGTGCCTAAATTAAATTCTGTGGACGCAGTTCCTCTAAGCGCCTGCGGAGCTCACGAGGCACGCATCAACAACAAATTATGAATTTATGCATGTGGCAAACAGGCTTCTGCTGCTGAGGCCAAAATACAGAAACATTAAACAATGTGCTCATTTATTGTCCAAGTTTACAGTCATGTTTCCAGAAATATAAAGTTCAAATTAGACAGGATAATTCAACCAAATTTAAGGATCACACACACAATTTGTGAAAAGTACCACTGTTTTTGAAGAAATCAGAACCAATTCTCTTTTCATTCATGTTATTCCAGGATTTTAGTACATTCCAGTCCATTAGTATTAGCCAAGGGCTCTATGACACGCTGCAAAAGTCACAAAAGAAACAGCCATAAAAAGCCTTAAAATTTAACTAGAACCTACTAATACAAAACACATATCAGTAAATATATGTGTTTTTCATTTATTTAGATTTTTTGGGATTGACCAGTTACAGTTTTTATGCCACAATAGCTAAACCCTATGCTATAACATCAAGTTGTGTGTGTAGCCATAGACTCTATGTACAGCATAACGTATACCCATGGATTTCCATTGTAGAGTCCTGGAAAGGGACTAAAGTAAAATAATAATTACGACGCAGAATCATAGAACAGGGTCAGACAAAGGTTTATTATTATTTTTTTTTACCGACTACACCTTTAAGAACACATCTGGCATTTTTTGTAATAGATTGAAAACATACCATGCAATCAAAATGGAAGAAAAGGAGAAAGATTCAAATTCTGCATACATTTTGATTTTGGTACCCCTCCCCTCAGATCTGTCAACAAATAACGAAGCGTGAATGTTGTAGCGGCTCTCAGAGTTATTCCGATTGAACCACCACCAGCCCCAGCCATCTCCTCTCCTTCAGCGATACTCGGCCAATTAGGCTGATTTTTAGGCTCTACGGGGTCCAATCACAAAAAGGCCTGTCTGGCATCCAAAGTCATCGGGTCAACATTTTAGCATTCCTGCGCTCCCCGGGTGAGTGACGGACCGCGGCGCATAGCATTAGCATGGGAAATGTGTGTTTACTCATGTATATCAAACGGTCGTCTGAAAAAAGCCTTTGCCTTGTCGAGAGTGTGAACGCATGGTAATAAAAAATAAAATCTCTCTTTTATGCCTTTCACACGGTGCTTCAATTCAAAACATCAAACTCTTGTTGAAAGCAGGTTTTTCCACCGAGCGATAACATTTGCATTTTTGTATTTGAGAATGAGGGCAGCTCGAGGAGGCTTTTTACAAAAGCTGTCATTGAAGGTTTGGGAATAATAGTAATGCACACTGTGTTCAATGTGGGGCAATCTTCTGGTTACAAAACTAGTCGAGGCAGTCAGTGCTGTTACTTTGAACCAGAACAATTTAAAATTATCGGCTTATTTGAATGATAGTTATATTATATTTAGTTTTGAATTATTGCATATTTAAAGACTTTTATAATTTGGTATATTTTAGTGTAATACTTGACTATTTCTGTGTATCCAGTACAGTCCAGTCTGGCTAAGGTTAGACAAAGCCCTTTTGAACTGGAGCAGCTACAGACCAGTGTGTCACTAACAACACTAACACAAACATCATTTTATGTTAATCAACTAAGAACATGCGGTACTTGTACATGCGGTACTTTGGACTTAATGAGGTAGCTATAATAAGATTTCTAAGGGTTATTATATTGTTAACAAGCAATTAAGAGACATTGGAAGGGTCTATTTGACTTTTTTGATTTATCTGGATTTTAGCCAAATTTTGTTAAAACTACAGTCTTTTTTCAGTCTATAGGGGGTGCTATATAGGTAACTGGCATCATATTGGTCAGATGTGGGGGTGTGAGGGCCAGGGGTGTTTCAGGTTTGCGCCTAATCCTGCAAAGTATGTGTGTTAATTATTTTATTGTCATTAATCGTAGAAGTACCCAAATCGATACAGTTCGGCGTCTTTATGATATGTACCTGTGTGCAAATGTTGAAACTGATCCGGCACATTGTTTTTGAGTTATCGCGTTCACACGGCTTTCAAGTCCACTCTATTCACTGGTTTCACATACATTGTTCAGACAATACTGGTCTGGTAAATTAAATTTGCCTATTGTTAATAAGTGTAGGAATGTCTTACACAAGAAAGAACTGGTCAAATGGTATACCCCACCACAGGCCCAAAGTAGCTTAGCATTAAAAATTAAAAAAATGGTTGCAACTGATAAATGCAGTATCATCTATTACACAGTGTACACAAACTGAATATGCACATACACTGTAAAACCAAATGCTCGTTCCTTCATCTGAACACTTGTTTGCTCTTGCTCAGACAAGCTCAGCCCCCCTATAATAAGTGTGAATGAGATGTCCATGTATGTAAATGTAAAATAAATTCAACTGCGGAAAGTGTTATCAAACCAATCGACAGTCGGGTAGAGTGAAAAATAAAGAAAAATCAGAGAGCAGTGGGTAGATCTGTTGCAGCTGCTGTGAGAGGTGTTTGTGAACAGATAATCACATGCGGGTCATCTCCTTGGCCTGTAGCTGGCAAACCCACATCACGTTCAGACAACTAATGAAAACTTCAGTAATTTTCATTTTCTTCTTCACTCCAGGCACTGTGCCATATTACAGAGATTACAAGTCATTTAACAAGCCGAACAGCACTTCCTTAGATGAGTAAAAAGATTGGTGGCGTACCCCTTTTTTACAGTCACATTTTCATGACCGGACTAACAACCATATTTGCAGCAAAGCCATTGGATGTTTGGTTACTGCACTGCACTCAAAAACTTGGCCCCTTTCCTGAAGCTTTTAACTCACACTTTTGACTTTGTACAATACATTTCTCCAAAGTACCTCATTGTTTGCAGTTGTCCAGGTGAATTGAGTGCTCTAGTAGTTGGATTTGCTCCAGTGGCTTGCCAACACATTATCTATAGCAAAAAGGCCAACGCAAGGCCAGTAGCTACGTGGTTGTTCAAATAGTGCTACATATCATCTTAATGGCCATAAACAGATTCGTAGGACATATAGAGATATAAGGCTGGCTTCTTCAGCTGGAAACACGTTCACTGTTGCAGTAAAAATGTGGATGGAAGTCCATATTTTATCGTAAAGAGCTTGTTAAGGTTGTTCAGAGACTTATAGCTATAGGGACATTCATAGCTTCAGTGTGCACTGCTGTTTTTGAAAGCCAATCTTGTTCAAAAGTTGTTGAAAATGTATGTATGTTATGAATATAAATGATTCACTAAAAGTGGCAAGCCCATCCTAATTGCACTGATAACCCTAAAAAATACACATCATGGTTGAAGTTCACACAAAGCTGTAACAACTGCAAGCTAATTGTCAATGTGAATCATTGAAAATGTGCTCAGGCTTTCTCCACACATCATTTATGCTACCACTAATATTATGCTATTCCGAATGCTTTTTAACATTTTGCCTTGAACAACACACACATACAATCATTTATAGTGATTCAGTGGTAGCACCGGAAGACATGCATTGAACACTGAACAATATGTAAAAAGGTAGCAACTATCTGGTGATCTGTATGCTTTTGTATAGGATCACCGCTCAATTATGATACATTATTAGACCGTCATAGTGGGAGAAATAATGTGTGTGATGTGAGTTAAATCAACCATTAGCATAATATATCAACTCTGGACTCCCCTTAGCCCATTAGCTACCATCCATCATCATGAATAAACATTGTGCCATTTCACCAGTGATTAAATACTTATTGCTATCACACCCCAGCTCTCTATCAAGATAAGCTGTATGAAAAAAACAGTGGGAATTGGATGGGTTTTCTTCAATCTATCAATGGAAAATATTGCAGACTGCAGTTGTGTGTGTGATATTCATTGTGCAGAAAGGCGTGAGGCGATGGATCAAAGTGACAGCGACTCAACAGGGCTCGTGTAGTAGTTTCTCCAGGACAAAAAACACAAAAGTAAAACAAGTGAGACTAAGAAGAAGGATAGTGTGTCTCAATGTAATGTTAATGAGACGCAGTAAGATGCAGTGGGCGCTACAGGCTGCAGAGGTACAGCCAGATAAAGATGTTAAGTACAAAGCTGGTACAAAGAGGCAAGGACAGCAAATACATGACTCATACTCAATCCAATGTACAATGAACAATATTAGCTTTCATGTTGTCAAAGTCAATGTATCAATTGATTTCTCATACTGCACAACAGAGCATAGAGTTTAAGTGATTGTCTATATGCACAATACAACATCTTCATACACATAGCTTATTATATTTATGTGATTTTGGGGCGTCTGGTGTCTGGATCCAATAATAACTGCAACAAACCTAAAGCTTCAAAGTGCTTTTGCATTTTATTTTTCTTTCTGCCCATGTATTTACATCAAAAATCTTCTACACACACATTATCCTGAAGCACCAATTGACTGTCTGAACTAGCAAATTTCAAAATGTGACTGTGGAGGTCATCCTAGCTGAAAGGTTGGCAGTTAGATTCCTGCTTCATTCACTACATACTGCATCTGTGTCCAAGACATTTTCCAGGCATATTGGTGTGTGTGATTGACTGTGTGTGTGTGTGTGTGTGTGTGTGTGGATGGCCAGAGGCTTTTATGTCTGCCACATCACCACCGTCCTTGCCCAGGGCAGCTGTGGCTACTGAGATAGTTCCCCACCACCAGAGAGTGATTGAAGAATGCGATCAATTGTAAAGCATCTTTGAGTGTCCAGAAAGGTATTTTGGATATAAATAAAATGAGAACGCTGGGTCAAGGCAAATGGTCACTTTGGTGGTAAACTTTGGTTTAATGGTGGCACTGAACTGAGAATTTGCTGATATTACGACAAGGACTTCTACAATCAAACGACCTGAAAACACAAACATTTGAGGCTTTTGCCAAATCAGTGAAACCCTGATTTGCTGAAATAAGTATGTGTGATGGGGGGCAGTGATGGAGAGTTAGGCTGAGAGTTAAATGGAGTGAAAACGTCCCACCATCTGGCACCAGGCTCGGAAATAACTGTTCCATTAAGCATCTGTACAGCGCGGTCCTTAATGGGCTGCAGCCAAAGACGGTATCGACATGCACCGGTGAGCTGGACACGAACTCATACAAGACTATAGACACTGGTGCTTGGGCTCTCTTGGGGCAGCTGGGTGGGACTAAAGGGCCTACAAACGCAAATAGAAGAATATAATATAATAGAAGAAAGATAATGATCTCCTTGGATAGGAAATTGAACTTAATTTACAATTATTATTATATAGTTCCTCAGGTATTTCAGTGCAGCAAAAAGGTAATTTAAATCAATCAATTCATACACACAATTGATTAAATAAAATTTGGCATATATCAAATTGGTGAGGGCATGTCAGAAAAACCACATAGAGGCATATTATATACAAGAAATAATGGCGTTTCTTAATTTGAACTTCTAACTGTATGTACAGATCCTTGCTGGTATATCTGGTATACCCTGATGTTGACATGTGGACCCCCGGTGCCACCAGTGACTTCCCTTGTAACGTAATTGTACGAACATAAGCTGCTGTTACTGTGCTTGTGGAGTGGTTTTGCAGTGGGTGTCAGTTTCCTATTGATTTATGGAGATGTCAGTGAGGCTCGGCCCTGAAGCTGACTGCATATAATCAAATCAGGAGAGGACTTCAGCTGCAGCCGGCACTATGAGGTCATACTTACTGTGTTCACTTACAACAGCGAACAATGAACACTCCAGTCAAAAGAGTTAAAGGGGAACTATTATGTCTTTTTTTTACCCCAGCTTTTTAAAATTGATTTTGTTCAAAGCCAGACTAAACTAGAATTTCACATTGTAAATGTAAAAATCTTTTAATACATCTTTTGTGAGCTTGTTTTGTGCTGACAAAGCTCAGATTAGGTGCATGTCTCATTAAGGCCCTCTTTCCACCTGCTGACCACACCCACATCACTACTACAGGCAATGCAAACAATAGAAAGTAAAAAGGTGGGGTTTCTTAACTTCTACGTAGAAGGGTGAAACGGATGCTTTTGGCTCATGAGAAGGTCAGCGCCTCAGCGTGCAGGATTACAAAAACTACATGGCAGAACCAAAATACAACTATGGTTTTTGATGTTTTTGAAGGAAACCACATAATCATGATGTGGTTGAAAGGTCACATTTGCATAATAAGGCCCCTTTAAGAACAATTCACTTTACCATTCAAGCAGAAACTTATACGGCTACCAAGAAACACACTAGGCCTTCATGTTCCCCGGCCAGTAATTGTGTTAGCGATGAGTGGTTGAGTGTGTGTCTAAATGTTAATCTGATCTAGCACCAGTAAAGCCTCTAATAGCCTTTATGGAGCTGATTAGTAAATAGGAAGATGGCTCTGAGTGACTGGAGGACATCCTAAGAAAACACAATCAAAACATTACCCCTCCCACACTGGTGTTTACCTTCTACATGAGCGGACCAGGGAGTTTCCACTGTGTTGTCAGATGCATTCAACTGTTTGTCTAACCATCACCTTTTCTTTATCAAAGGAAGATGAAAGTGAGCCAATTTCATTTAATAATTCCATATTATGGTAAAACCACCATCTTGGTCAGGTCTCCTTAATTAGATTAGCCTGGTTAAATAAAGACTCAAAATATATGTATGTAACATTAAATCTGCATTGTGGAGGTATTCTCAAATATGAAAATGTGAAATATAAATATCTGACCTTAAAGTAGGTGGTCTGTAGTATGTAGAGGTCAGGGGAGGGACTAAAGTAAAGCTCTCCTGCTATTGGTCAAAGTGGTAGAACAAAAATTCTGAATTGATGTCGCTATAGAGGGCAGGGGAGGGAATAAACTAAAAATAATAATTGTGACAGATTACCTACATTACACCATACAACAGGTTTGATAGAGCATTTTTTTCTAACTTTTGAATTTTAATTATTTTTATTTTATACTATATATATATATATATATATATGTATAAGCTATGCATTATATTTGTATCCAAATTTTACAGGGATATATACTGTAGCTTGATTCCTGTCTTTGTCCAAGAGATAAAGGTGAATCTATAGTGTTTGAACCTCAAAACTATATTGGATAAGAACTGCACATTTGCACTTTTTTATGGCTCTATCAATAAAAATACTGCAGCTGTCATTTAGTCAAACATCAAACTTTTACAGGAACAGGTGGTCATAAACTAGATAAGTATAAATCATATACTATGGAAAGTGTTGAGCCTTACAAAAACATATATAAAACTAAACCATGACGAGCGGCTCCTTCAGTGAGTCTCAGAGGCCATTACTGTGGACAGCTGTCAGATCATTAAACCTGTTCCTTAGACTAACAACAGCATTATATTACGCCTATGTTTTAGTCTCCATTTACTCCCTATACATTTAATCTGCATCTCCCATTTGCATTTTACTGGCTGCATATGGGCACATAATTAAAGCGAGAATCTAAATGAGGTTTGTAAAACTCCAAGCTTACTCAATTTGCACAAGTCTGCATTTTTATTTTGGAGAAAAAAGTGATTGTGAGTAACTCCATTAAATGTGGCGTTTCTGCAATGGATTTACATTGTATCTATATCACATACGGTTTTGTAACTTAATGCAGATTGACCACTAAACAGAAGTCTGACGGTTCAACCCCACTCCAATTGAGTTCATACTGCCTTTGGAAGAATTTAAACTATCTATGTGTTGGTGTGATTGCGGTAGTGAGAGAAGCTGGGGGTGCAGAATGGCTGTGACGTCTCTTTCAGTCTGCCCCAGGGCAACTGTGGCCAAAGAGGAAGCACACCACCACCCGTGTGTATATGGAGTTAGAATAATGGACTCAGCTGTAAAGTGTTCTGGGTGTCTAATAAGGTAAATAAATCCATTTGTTTTTATTGTATTTGGTCACATACATTAAAAATGATCAAAAATAAAACTGCCTTTTTGTGGCATGAACACTGTTATCCTGGGATTTGCAAAAGTGTTAAGTAGTGAACAAACGTGACACATATTGAGTTTTTATTGTAAAAGGCTTAAAGGGTTGAGTGAATTAACACCAGTCACTCCAGCTTCTCTCGGTTACACGCTGACTGCACAAGAACAAAGGCACACAAACCTCATCAACAGATTAGGACCCACAACTCAGGCGTCTCAGCACAATGTCACAGCTACGTTCTACGAACTCACACCAATCTGTAATAACTATAGTCCTTGGAAAGTGTGTGTAATGCCAGTAACTGTAATAACTTATATATTTAGCTCTTTTAGTTGCTTTGTTTCAATATTGTTTTGTAAAAATACACTGTCTTAATTCACAGATAGTGCAGAATATATTCTTCCTGAATCAGTTTAGCATCTTTCTATTTCTTTGAGCTCTTGCCCTTCTGTAAAAGCATTGGAAAGATTTGACCCAACAATTCCTTGAATCCAGTAGGTGCAGTAATTCGTTCAATGCTGTTATTTCTCACCAAAGGACACCAGGGGGGTGGGGGGTGGGGGGGTGGAGGAAGCTTTATTCACCCTAAAAAAAACTCATATTGCCATCACATTGACTCGGAGTTCTCAATTTTAAAACATAAAATAATTATATATATGATATCTTGTCACTTCTTTGGCCCCTTTTTTTTACCGCCCAAAGTCATGTAGGTGGTTAAACTAAATAGTGAATTTCTGTCAATGTCTCTTAATAAGCCTCATGATTAACTGGCATTTATTTGAATATGTTCGGCCCAAAGTAGCTGGGATAGGCACCTGAACTTATGAACTGTAGCACATAAAGCATATCTGGGAAGTTCCATTGTAAAAGGCTTAAAGTCAGTTAACTCAGGCATCACAGCACCACGCTCTACAATCTCACGTTAATCCCAATTTATTCATACCAGGCTCAAGATGGCCTCCGCTGTCAGTAAAATGACAAATATTATGTAAATCCTTAGCGTTGAAAAAAGGTATGAGGTGTTACATAAGTTATGAATCCTGATCTGTCACTTTTATATCTATGATGCAGCGTCCGACCCCCACCACCTCGACTATGTGGCCTCATTCACTCCATCACTGCTACCTGTGACTAACTCAAGACCCTATACTATAAACAAGGAACAAGGGTGCTGTGGTAGTGATGAGAAATAGCAGAAGGTTTGTTTGATATTAGCAATGGCTTTCTACAATCTTACAAGTGGAATATATTCTATTTTTAGCACCAGGTTTTCTCACAAGAGGTATGTTTCTCTGCTCACAGGCACACTATAGATAGATTAGCCACTGTATATTTTCTTAATTCTATGACACAGAAGACAATTTAAATCAATCAATCAATCTACTCAATCCAATTTATGCAATGCAAACATACTCTGGTTGGATATACTGTAGGTGGCCGAGAAAAACTTTCTAAATTCAACTGGCCAGACACAAGAAATGAAAGATATATTTGGATTTCTGACTCATTCATATAATATAGAGCTAGTGTTTACCCATTAGAATGTCAAACATGTATGTAGCGGTAATAGTCTTACCTTCACATTGTCTGGGTACAGTCCCCCAGGGTGTTTGTCCATGTACTGACACAGGTCTGTGTGCTGCAGACAAAACAGAGACATATTTTTTCATTAATATATTATAATATTCACAATGGTTCACGTTTAGAACCTTTAGTTCTGACCAAATGTTTGGAGAAAGACAAATGTTCGATCTCAGTCTGTGTAAGCTGTGTTTTAATGGAGCGTGTCTTTACACAGAGCATAGGCATTAGGCTTTCTTCTGGTGGTTCTTGTTCAGATGTTGGACCATGTTTGCAGAGTTTTAGTGATGTCCTGGTATGACTGAAGGCAATAAATACTGGCTCTCACTGAACCATCCCAAAAGCACGGAGCACGAATAAGGCTAGATCTGCAGCCTCAGTAGAATCCACTCACTATGAAACATAATATTTCGACCACATAAGCAATTTACTCTGCACTGGGTCTCATTCCACAATACTTCAGCAGGTTTTTGTGTAAATGTGAGACTATTTACCATCGAATCATGCATAATACAGCATTGTATAACAGTAGTCCTTGTTTAGTTGCTAGGTACTCCCCATAGTTCGAGATCAGACCATATTTGTTGATTCACGACTGCGTTCACACCATTTTCTGAAAGGCTGTTGTTTGCTTTTGGTGTTAAAGTGTGACTGGACAAATAATGTTTACATTTACCAACAGCACTTGTCTTAGTCATCAGTGTTTAAAGAGTAACTAAACCCCAAAACACTTTTTTTTTGCTGATAAACTGTCTAAATGGGTCTCTACTGGTGCTGTCTTCTTGTTACTGTGCAATTTTTGAAATTTTCATGTAAACTT
>JAVQKC010049718.1:0-11938 GCA_036025475.1 Philypnodon macrostomus | reverse complement strand
GACTGAAAGAAGAATGTAGTTTTAGGGAATTTTTTAAATTTGGCAAAAACATTCTTCACAAACATCCAGACAAATCAAAAGTCAAATAGACCCTTCCCATGTTTGTCATGGTTTGGGGGCGGGGCCTCTTAATTGCTCGTTAACAATATTAAAACCCTTAGAAATCACACAAGTCTGATTAAGATGCCCGTTGGTGACAGTTGTAGCAGACGTACGGGACAGACGTATGGGGCAGACGTATGGGGCCGTTTCACTGATATTACAGCACATGCCTAGTTTCAGAATCAGACCATTTTGACCATTTGATTGTTCTAGTGAAAAGTCAATATTTTCCTCTGTCTGCAGTATTATAATGACTTTGGGGACATCATCAAGGAGACTTTGTACAGGACAAGGCAGTCTGATAAGACCGAGAGTACTAGGACACTTGTGATGTCTTTGCAGCAGGTATTTGCTCACTCCACATAAATAACTATACTTAAATATGAAACCAGTGAGTTGATTTTGTGTTTTTCAGCTGTTCATGCGTCTGAAGCATGAACAGAAGAGTGGAGGAAGGTTACAGCCTGGAGTGCAGACCTTCACCAGCATCAAAGAGCTGGCCCGTCGCTTTGCCATGACCTTTGGCGACCTGATGAAGTTTCGTGAATGTGTTGTCATGATCCACAGGTGCTAGCACCTTTACATCTCTTTTAATATAACTAGGTCAGTTTTAACCTATATTTGTCTGGTATGTTAATGTGTGCAGGAGTGGAATAGACTTTGTATTTCAAGGGTTTAGGCAGACAACAGATACAGCTACACCAGTGTACCTTTCCTACCTGACAATACTGAGTGAATTCTCCAATAAACTGCTCAAACCTGACAAGAAGACAATGTAAGTGCATCAAAACACAAACTGTGATTTTACAAACAATGATTAGGATTTTCTAAGGTTTTCTGTTTTCTCATGTTAATACAGGTTTGGTTACCTGCAGAAACACACCGCAGAGTATGTTATTGACCTCAGGGAGGAGAGCTGGCAGCCACTGGGGTACTACCGCACCTCTTTATTGGCTGTAGCTGAAGGGGAGGATGCTGTGTCCCACGCTAGCTCTGACAGGAAACTGCAGTCTCATCGCTCTAACTTCACCAGACTAAAACAAGATGGTATAATATCACACAATAACTTGCAGTATAATGACTTTTATATTGACAAACTTTTATTTACATTACAGGAAGAAAGTCTCCGTGCCCATTCAGCCTCGCGGAGACTAATAAAGGTCTGAGTAAAGCTCAAAAACCTTTTAGTCCAAGGTACAGCTTTAAATAATATTTCACTGAGTCATGTAATAAATTATACACTAAATTGCACATTTATAATTTCTTGATTTTTACAGTAATCCTGTTGCTGAAATTGATCCTCTTTTTGTCACCGTGGAAACACCTATGAAACAATTGAACTTTGAGATGTCTGTTGTTGGCACAAGCCATGACACAGAGGAACCAGTGGAGGTGGAACTATAGAAAATACCAATATCTTTATTGATTTGTTTGCACCTTATTATAACTAGTCTTCTTTTTAAATAAGTAACATTTTTGTAAGGCGCTTGTGGAGCCTGCAGTTCATTGGGTTTGTAAAGGATCTTATTTTTATAAAGGTATATCTGGTGCATTTTGTTACTTTAAAATGTTAAAAGGCCAAAACAATTTAATGTATTCGATTCCCTTTAGAATATGTTTTGATAAAATATATATAAGTGTTTTACATGGAAAAAGACTGCAAATATTATATATATTTTTTATAATCTGGACTCATTTTGGTAATTGTCGCCCTGCCTGCTAATAAAGTATACAGTGGTGCCACATTAAACACTAAATTGATAGTGCCAACAAAAGTGTTTTTTAAAGGGATTCATACATTATTGTTTTTTGTCTTTTTGTAAGATTTTATAAACTGTCCAAAACAGAAACTGACCTGTTTAAAACCACATGGCACTTTTCTTCATATCTTTGTGCTTGTTTTTTTTGTATATACTTCTTCAATTCCTCTGTAGCATTATTCAGTAAAAAAGCTTTAGTTTCCTGCAGCCACTTTATTATGATCCATTATGGGGCAACTTAAACTAATGTTTGTGATTTGTATTTTTTAAGTTATTTTGAAATAAACATTAATATTTGTATGTATGCTGATTTTTATAGTTTAGATAAATATAATAGATTTTATTAACAGTGGTTCATGGCCATCTTGAGCAGTTTGTCTGGTTCAATTTCTTAAACTCAAGAAGTCTGGACACATTTAATACTTTATTATTTACTTAAACATTGTCTTTTAAACTTGGTTCCTTTTGTTCTGTGAAAGCACAAAGTTAATCATTTACAGCACTGCAAACACATTATTTACAGTTAATATAAATTCATTCTTAAAAATAGAAAAGCCCCTAAATAAATATGGTGCTGTACAATATACAGTTCATGTCGGCTGCTCTGATCACTGGAATGTGAGATTAACCAATGACAGATGAACACTTACTCTCTACTTGAACCATGTAAGTTTGTGTCAGAAATGTAGGAAGCTCCAGTGTAATAAATGGTTTTTAGCTACAAAAGCACCACACTGACATAAGCTAACTTTTTGTGTGTGAGCTAATCAATCAAATCACCGTCTACTTCTGCTTTGTAAAAATGTCATCCAAACGCACAATACCATTCTCAGCCTGTTTCAGACACACTTGACCGCAGCCTTCTCTGTTATCTAGATGTCTTGTTTAGCACTTCCTTTTCCCTATAGCTTCATGTACCCTGCTGTGGATGAGGTATGAACCTGCACGTTTTTGTTTTGGTGCGTGTCCTGGTGTCTGAGCATTTCAGTGTGCACAGGGCTCAGAGGAATTATGAGAAATTATACAGACGCACAGGTCATTCAAAGTCATCCTCATATTCATAGTCATCCAGATCCAGGTTGCCGTGTGGACTGGGGATTTCAAAAAAGTGTCTCTTTGTGAAGCCCAGTTCATTAGAGATGAGCAAAGGGTTGTCATATCTAAACAGAGAGATACAAAAGAAATTACAATAAGTTGTGGTTAACCTATGACACAATGCTTGTACCAGCTGGATCATTTAGGACCACCACATCAAACACAACAAATTCCCAGTGTGGCCGGAAAAGACAGGAGCACCACATGAAGGACACTGGCAGGTGCACATTCGAATTTACAGCAAGCTTTATACCAGAGTACAAATGAAGGCATCAACATTAATTGTAATGGGGTTGTGAAGAACCTCGGGGGTAAGTTCAGGACTGGACACTCCCAGGAGAAAAAAAGGTAATATTTTATCCCTGGTGGAATCCTGAGTGTCTTACCTGCTCTGCTTAACAGCCTTTCTTTAGAAGTCAGAATGGTTCCTAAAACCGCCATACAACATACCTGTCAACAACCTCATCTATCAGAGTCCTACATTCAGGATGCTTGAGATGCAATCATTTAAAAGGTACTGTATCATAGAGGTCGTTTAAAACGTGCATTAAAAAAATTACTTAAAATAGCTTTTACTGTCCATTAAAGTACTATCAAAAATGATATATAATATTTATAAATCTGGGACTCTGGGGGACCTAAATCAACCAATCATAGACCTTGGGAGTAAGTCAATGATTGGTTGATTGAAGTAGATTCAACTGTTATTGGTTTAGCCTGATGCAAAAATCAGGAAGCATTCTGTAATAAGGAAGACCTCTGTTTTAAACATTAGCTCTGGTGCCAACTAGTTGGACAATGACTGAGAAAGAAAACTGAAGCAAATATCTGAAAAAGAAATTCTGTTTTCAAAGTCTATGAAGAGCAGGGGAAGGAGAAAAGAATTATACTAAAGTCATTCTTAATAGATTTTTGTTATATTTAATCGCAATTAGCATCAATGCTAACGGTGCTCTTAGGGTGCTAATAGTTACACTAATGATACAGTTGTATTGGCAAGTGACTCAGAAGTCTTTATTGCTGCTATTGTCGACACTAGGTTCTGAATAGTTGAAAACAACATCTATTATACCTTTAACCCTAATAAACAAACTTTTTTGCACCATATAGTAATATATATAGTATGTTGCATATACATAGAAAATACATAAAGCTTACACATCATTGCACTGCTCGTTGGCAGCTTCTTCAGCCACAAGAATATCATACTCCTCGGCTGCATATTTCTCCCAGTCAGACATCTCCTGGTCAGACTCTGCCTCCTTAAAAACAAATCAATACAACATAAACATGGTTCTGACACACATACAACACATTACTTTATGATATGCTCTTACAACATACCCTTATAACGGAGAATGGGTCCTTTTGCTCATGCACCAGGTATTTTTCAATGTTGAAGAAAGTGTCGAAAAATATGTGGGACAACTTGCACCTCTTCAGATCCCGCAAAGTGATCTTTCCTAAATAATACAAATATATATCTATACTCTATAAGACAGGCAACTGCAATGTAACTGTTATCTACACATTTTAATAACAAGAACCATAACAAAACAATATCTATTTAAGTGGTAATATAGACAAGTATTTAGGGAAAACATGACGCTAAATGTTGAGTAAAAGGTTTGTTGCGTCTCTAGTTACATGTTACTTTACACAGCTCCATGGGTACAGCATGCCACCAGGTCAGCTGGGGGTTACATTCTTGTGGCTCTCTATGCTAAGTATGTGTACCCCCATCAGAGACTAGTGTCTCCTAATGGCAGGGTGCTGCAGCCAAGTGTTAGGGGAATTTGTTAAGAGGGTTCCTGTGAATGCCACTGAGAAAATAGCGGAGCCTGTTAGTGTGTGAACCTCTGTACTCTGTATAAATGTAAAATGGGAGCTAACCTTCGACCTCAGGCTTGACGAGGTCAAGCATTTGGCAGAGGCAGTCTTCAAAGGGAAGAGGCTCAATAGCCATGGCTTCCAGTTTCTGACACTGTTCATCGTAGAAGTACTCCAGCTCGTACATACTGAGCACCCCGTCACCATCTAGGTCCATACAGCGAAACCAGTACTCTATACTGGACAGGAAACAACATGTGAGAATACATCCGTGATCACAGAAAACAACTGTTAGTTCAGATAAGTACCTTGTGTCTGTCTTTTTATCCTCTTCTGAGATAAGAAACCAAACAAAATCAGCATAGCTTAGTCGTGCCTCCTTGTATACGTGTCTGTCTCTGGAATAAACCATTCAATTATTAATGAAACTAAAACTTAAAACCAAATAAAAAATAGTGTTCCATATATTGGTAGTAGTTACCTTGTTACTGTTCCTGAGAATATTCTCTCAATCATCTTATGAGAAATGGCTGCAGTAAGAGAAAAATATTATTAAAATTCCCTGCTCGGTTTCCAGTCCTCACTACATTTTTACAAATGTAAAATTTTTACAAAAATAAATGTTTTCTAGTGTTTAAAATAAGATCTGTGGCAACGCTTTAAATGGTTTCTGACATAATTCTGTCATGGGTCATAGTTAAAAAAAATCACTCCTTAAGCAAACAGTAAGATGTGTTATGCACCTTGGTCGTTATGTCGTGCCATGTCTTTCTTGTCAATATAGAGATCATGGTCTGCGTCCAGTTCCCAAAATTTGCAGTATATAACATAGAAATGTTCATAGGAAAAGTAGTCTGTCAACTGGTTCACATCTTCTTCCTGTTCCAGCAACGCTACATTCTGTTCTCCCCAAAAAAGAAGAAACCAGATGTATACGTTATACATGATTGTGTTTGTAGCTAAACATAAAGTAGTTCGTGAGACATTGGTACTAATGACACACAAAAAACTCACCTGAAGAAAGTTACTTTTCCTGAGTTCTGAACATGTAATCTTTCCAGTCCATGACCGGTTAACATTATAAAATATCCTTTGTATCACCTAAAAACAACAGCAATAACATGTATTCAACTTAAATATATATATTGTAACTACTGCATTAGTGTTTGATCATACCGTAGTGATATATCTGGAGTGAAAATCTGGTGCCTCTTTAAGAAAGGCAAGGCCCGTGTGTGAGTTCACAACATCCTGCAAACACGAAGAAGTCGGCTCACATTGTTTAGACAACAAACATGTAAAATACAACACTGAACTGTGGTGCCCCACAAAAACAAATACATTTATAAAATGTAGTATTGTTTAAAAGGAGAATCAATGGCCCAACACAACACAAACTGGCCCACATTAAGAGCAATATATTTTCACTAGACATATGCTCTGCTTTTGTCATCAAGTCACTGAAAGTTCACTGCATTTCAAATGAGCTAAATCCTTTCTTTATTAGGCACACTTCTCTGCTATGGGGGAAAAAAGTTGACATAAATGTGGAGGTGGCAATGAAATTAAAAGGCCTTGCTGCAGGGCGGTCAGTGTGCCTTTTTGACTCTTGTGGTGAGAAATTAAATTATAGAGAAACACATAAATCACTGGGCACAGGAAACAGGCAGGGACAGTCAAATCTACTCCACTGCAATCCTCCTTTCATTCATCAAAACAGTCAGAGGCGATTTTCTGAGCACTGGCGAACAAATTAAACAGCCAGTGCCATGAGGCATCTCAGCGGCTATGCTAACGGGTTTGGTTCAGCACGGTTGCTTTTGCCAGCATGAAAATTAAGCTGGGGTGGTGCGGGGCCATGGTGCAGCACAAACAACTTGTCAAACACAATTATTATTAATAATGGACCTTACATAATTCAGTTGATTATTATTTTTGTAAATAAACCATTCCTAATATATAATCTTATCCAACGAGGCAATGTTATTACTGGCACTGGTTTTATTTAATCTCTCAGCAGCATAAGATATCAAATGTAATGGTGAGATTTAGATAAAGTCACCATCCAAGATTTCTTAAAGGATTGTGTTTCAATTGATCGAGCATTAAGTTTAGGTCTTGGCTCTGTAAACCCTCAACATTGGTTTTATATATATTTTTTGGGGGGCTCTAAAGTGCATGAATGTGAATGCTGCATCCCCTGTCCACAGCATTACTGATTTAGACCACCAAATATAAAACATGGCTCAGCAGGACAGACCAAAAGTGAAGTCCAGTTATACCACCAAAGCCAATGCACCCTCATCTGCCAGGTCCAGACCCTGCAGTTCATACATACCTGCAGGAATGGAATAAAGTCATCCTGTTCCAGGTAATTACAGCCTGGCTTGGCCAAGAGGTGCACGAATTTAGAGGCGTCATCGTGACAGGTCTGCAGTGTTCTGTGGAGGAGAGGGAGAACAGATGTTAGCAAAGTTATTATATTTTTCCCATGCTACTTATTTTTAGCTCACATGTTATTCACAACATAAGTGGAAGGTCATGTATAATAGATTCATAAATTAGAATTCTGGGTCGATGCGTGCTAATTACTGGTATATGAGGCTTCAAGTAAATGATGCTCAGTTGTGTGTTCTCTAAATTGTTCGTTCACAAACTCAAGTCAAAGGGCAGGTTAGCTCTCCAGAGATTTGTGCATTAACACAAGAGCATGCCTACAGCACATTACATCCAATTCACAGATTGCAATTGACCTTCTACCATTACTGTTCAGGACATTCTCTGTGTGTGCATATTAGCTATTCACTTTTCTCTGCAATCAATGTCTTCCATACAACTTTAAAGAAACACAAAAAATGAAGTTGCAGGCAGTAATACAATCTTCTATCAATGGTCTTTGTCCCAAAGGATGTGGCTCTTTTGACTGTGAGTTTGTGCAGCGTAGTGTGGTCTAATGAAAATAAGCCATTGTCTTACTTTCTCCACATAGCCACAAATTTGTGAACAGACACGAAGCTGGTCCTGTCGCCTCCAGCCAAACAGAACAATGGCACTTTCCAGTAGAGAGGACACTCACAGGCCTAAGAGGACAAATCAGGATGTATCAAGGCATAGAGAAAATATAAACCAACAGCAGGTCAAATATAAATATTCATTTAAGTAAAACACATTTGTCATCCTGATTGGGGAAAAAGATGAGTTTAAAGAGCCAAACATATCCACTCAGTCAATTTCTAGTAAGAAAAATAATTAGCTGGATGACCGCTTAACCTAAATGCAACAAATTACTGGCTCACCTTGGCGACCTGCCCCATGTCCTGAATGGTGGCCCTTTCATTAGGAAACTGAGAAAAAGTTTTCTCTATTTTGGAAATGAGGCTGTCGATGTTGAGGTTGGCTTGAGGCCTGCCCTGAGGGAAGTGAAACTTGGGAATGCTTTCACTCAGCGCCGTGGTGACAGGCACCTCTGTCCTCACCTGAGCCTAGGACACAAAGATAATCTGTTAGTCTCTGATGCAACAACACGACAAGGACTGAGACAATAAATCATACAGCCTTTTGAGGTGTTTTATACAGTAGTCAAGGATTTCTCTTTACCTTTAATATTTATAAATATATTCAACAACCAAGCGCATATCCAACATGTAAGCAGAAGTACTAATGTCACAAAATCACAAATCCTGATTCAATCTGTGCAAAATATTACATATTTGAACCTGTTGACGTTCTGTATACATAAACACTGGAGTAACAAACCCAATAGCCCTTACTACAGCTTTGTCAAAGGATGTCATCAGGGCCAATAATGGCTGCTCTGTTCTATTTATGTCTGTATGAGACATCATTGTAATGATGGGACCCTGGTACTGGTCTGGCCTAGAAGAATAAGACTTCTCACTTATTATCTAAATACCAATCAAAATACCAATCAGTGCCAATCAAACCAGTGCTATACAGTCAGTTAATAAATAACCAGGTGACAATTGTCATGAAGCAGGAATGTGTGGCACCAACACCACTGGGTAAGCAGAGCAGAACTAACGAAAATATGTTTGAACAGAAACATAATTAAAAGCTGCATGCAGTCAGTGTACTGGAGGCCAGTAAGACAGTGATTTGGCTGAGCCTAAGTGCTGCAAAGCTTATAAAATGAATTGTTTGTGCAACAAAATGAATCACAAAGGATTTATGCAGCCTACACACCACAGACACACAGAACTACAATAGCATACTAATTTAAACTATTAAAGCTACAATGTGATTTTGCTATTGATTGGAAAATGGCATCTCTCAAAGCTATAAGACTTAATGAAGCCTTTGATTGTTTTTTTGTAAACTCAAGATAATCACTGAAGAATCTAAAGTAATATTGATTGTCATATTTTAACTGTCAACTTGGGCCAACATTATTTTTGTGTGTTATTATTTCTCATATAATATAGAGTACATCCCTGATGTAAAAACATTATCAGGTTGTTATTCATTAGTGTTAAGCATCGTTTGTAGTCACTCCAAGCATAGGTCACAGAAAATTTTTCTCTTAAGGTAGCCATTACTGTTCTGATAAACTGTGTCAGTCATCGTTCTGTTTGCTGCTGTGTGATAAATGCTTCTGATTTGTTCCCGTCTTCTGTGTTGGTGTGAGCTATGGCTATAAATGGACATAAACATCTCCTGTTGCCCTGCCCCACACTGTGCCTACTATCTCACAGACTGTGACCTGATGCTAAATGCTAGCAGGGCTCTATTGCTAAGCCTTTTAACATTTTGCATAGTATTCAAAATGTTGTGGTTTAGAAAAAACTGCATACAAAAGTCTCTGCAGTACCAACCTTACTCACTGTGAACTCACTCAACAGACAAAATCCACAACTGCTAACACTATGAAAGTATTTTTGAATGTGAATAAGGACTAACTGAACAAATCTAAGCACTCCTAACTTTAGCTTACATGCAAATATAACTGGATTTGAGGCCAGTGTTACCAGAGGCAGACATACAAGCACCTGCCTGTCCTTGTTGGAAAGCTCTTAGCCTCTTCTTGAATCGAGAGGGCAAGACAAAGTCACAGCCCCGAGCCAACTGGGCCAACTCCTTCCTCAGGTCAGGGTCCTGACGTAGAGACAGCTCCTTCATCCTCATCCTCACGCTTCACGTGGTCAAGAACATAAACAAACTCAAGTCAGTCCAGTGCTCTCCTCCTCAGAGTATCAAGTCTTTGGCAGTAGAAGATGTCCTGTGAGTTCCTTGTCCTCAGACCTCAGAGTGTGAGTCTCCTAATTCAAGAGCAGCTGCTACAGTCTGTGCTGACCATTTCAGACTCCGCTCCACTGTCTGCTCAGTCCAGCTGTCCACATACAGCGTCCGGCTGGCCTAAGAACTGAAGAGGAGATAAGGGCTGACGCGCTTGGGACTCAGTCACTGTGTGAGTGAGGAGGGAGGGGTGAGAGCAACTGATCTGCCCTTTCCAGTTTACATTCCTCAATGCTCATAGAAGGTTATGCAAAGACACAGACCTGTTGTTGAAGCTCACAACCAGGTCAATAGATGCACTTCATAATTACAGTAACGACATGCCAATAGATACTTAAGACTTCCAAGTCTGGAGCTTGTGGATTCAATATATAGAGAAGATTTAAATACAATCCATAACATTAAAATGTGAATAATGTTCATGAATAAATGTGCTTAGAAATGCAAGACAAAACAACATAAAACTTACTTATTACATTTTGTTGAAATGACAAAAGCCTACGTGAGCATACATATAAATAAACAAACACCCAAATTCAACAATTTGTTTTGTTTGTAAATTGGCATCTCTTTTCCAAGGGGCTGCCAGACATTCCACATCTTATTATAGTTGATGGCAATGAGGGGAAGGGGGGCATGTCAAATTGAAAGAATGATGACTAAACAAGTCTGTGTCCATTAAAAGCTTTGCTAAACACAGTTTGGGCAACTTCAGAAATTAGATCTGGAGAAACAAGAGTATCTTTAGTTCTCAAACAAACTCTGGATTCCAGTCACTGAGGTCTTGAGTTCTTTCAGTTACAACAATAACCAATGACTGCAGAAATCTAAGTCACAAGAAGCTGCTCCTGCATGAAAAATACTGGGCTTTCCTTGTGTGTCAAAATCACACATAAAACACAATATCTAATCTGTGTATCTAATGTACTACAACAAAAGAAAAAAATACCTCAACTGCAGTATTTTCTAGATCGCTGTATCATCAGTTTTGCAGTTTCCACTGTTGTTGTCAATACATATTTCCTGTTATGTTTGACACCGGATACTGCAGAGGGTTGATAAACTGTTTGTAAAACAACAGATTTTATTTTTATTCCATCAATCCCAACCCCAAAGTGGAAAAAGACCTCAAATGGTTACCAAAATAAACCTAATAGCCAACAAGGCCTTGTAAACACTATAGTTTGGGTGTGTTTTTGTGGAAAGATAATTATAAGGTTGCAACATATTTCACCACAGCAGGGATCATAAGGTGTTTGCTTACACAGAAAAAACAACATCATAAAAATAAACACAAGACAAATGTTCTATTAAATAAATCCCACCTAATTCAAGTATAATATCCTATTGATTATAAGACTTTACCAAGAATTATCCAAACTACATTACTATCTGAACCTTCTGTAGATCCTACAGGCTGCTACAAAAGTAGGTCCACACAGAGACATGAGACCTTGAGCTTGGCTACAAAAAGTCTAATCTGCAAACAGCCAAATCTGCTTTACCCAAAAACATGTGTTGGATCATGTTAACTTTATTACATAACCAAAGAGGTTATAAAACTGTGTGGGGTTTGTGACTTTTCACAGACACAATACAACATTCAGGATTCATTTGAGTTTTTAGGTCTACACAGGTGTGCGATATATTATACATCACACTGTCTGATGATATAAACTTTTAAACAGACAGAGTAGTGTGCTTTGCTTATACGCCAAGACTAGCTTCAGAAAAATTGTGACGTTTTTGCCATAATGCTTTTCTCTAAACTATGTAAAACTATTAATTATATCGGCGAAAACAGCGTGTCGCCGATATTATGGAATCACGTCGGTGTTCGTCCGCGTCCGCGTCCGCAGATCCTAGCTGTGAACGCGATAACTCAAAAAGGAATTGCC
>JAVQKC010049713.1:0-14835 GCA_036025475.1 Philypnodon macrostomus | reverse complement strand
CCCCCCCCCCCCCCCCCCCCCCCCCCCCCCCCCCCCCCCCCCCCCCCCCCCCCCCCCCCCCCCCCCCCCCCCCCCCCCCGACCCCCCACCCCCCCCCCCCCCCCCCCCCCCCCCGCCCCCCCCCCCCCCCCCCCCCCCCCCCCCCCCCCCCCCCCCCCCCCCTATTTAGTGCAGACTAAATAAAAAAGGTCAAGGTCCAAGTACAGTCTAAAAGGTGGGAAACTTCAATCTACCACTAGAAGCCGCCAAATGACACTACACATTTAATAATCACATCAAACGAGTGCTGAAGTAGATCCTTTTGCCATTTTAAAGACAATCTTTTGGTTGACTAATTGTCTCACATGATTTAGAGCCTGATTTTGCAGTTTGAAGTCTTAATGTTAATGTCCTACTTGAAGAGGACGTTGGACTCTCGCCTCCTTTGTGGACCCTAACAGTGATGACATCTGGCATGTTGTCGTGCTCTGGAGGCCGAACAGGACGTAAAGGGTGTGTGTGGGGGTCGATGGAGCTCATTTCCATTCGGGTCGAGCCGTGAGGCTGGACACCAAGCTCCATGAGGCTTTGCTGGTCTTCCACCACCTGGCCTGAAATAACAGAAGACAGCAATACTAGTCATATGTATATTCTTTTGTTCCTCTAGTCATCTGATGATTTCCTACCTATACCCTGACAGTGAAAGTAGGGTTTATTCATCATTACTTACATAAACCCATGACTCAAAACGTAACTGTGTGTGCTCTTACCATCAAGAGAGATCCGCAGCACGTCGGGAGGAACTCTCAGCTCTGAGGCAAGATGATGCTTTAGGTCTTGAATACTTAGACCAATGGCAAAGGCGACAGTCATGACATGGCCCTCTGGCACCAACAGCACTTTCACTGCAACCACAACAGAAACAGCTGAGTAACACTCTTTATTTTGCAAGTCGAGATCTTCCAGAAGAACAGTAGCTTACCTGTTGCTGTCGAATTTCCAACATCATCACTAATTTGCTGCTCCGAGGGATGCTCAATATTGTCAGGAAGACTGGCTTCTACATCCTCATTAATCTGTGGTTCTGGGAGCGGCTCGGTGTTGCAGAATAGATTGGCTTGAGTTTCAGCTTCTTCTAAAACTTATGAAAGAGAATAAGATGAGGTAGACTGAAGTCGTAATTACAGTTATAATGTAAAAAAGTATCAACACAAATCATTTTATGACCTCTCAATTTGTCAATCCATTAGCCATATTACCCATCAAAATATTTCATACTGATATCAATGTAGTTTTACCGCATTTTAGAGTCATCTTGCTTTAAATACTATGATGAGAAACCAGAGGAGGAGAGAAATTAGTTACATTCACTTAAAAATACATAAATTGTACTTTAGGAGTAGTTTTCCTGCATCATACTTTTTTACTTTACTCTGTATGTTGTGAATAAGAAGATATAGGTTATTGTTATTTAGTTACATTTATTTATTTGCTTTTTTAGTATATATTTTAATATATTTTAATACAGGAATGTGTGCATTATTATTTTACATGATCTTCATCCACCTTATATTAGGCTAAAGTTATCCCATTAAAACGAATACAAAAGTAACTTCCACCTGGGCCGAGCTAACAGACTCACCTGTTGTAGGCTGAGGCTCTTCTCGCTGCACTCTGTCGTCCTCTGGTGGCTCCGCTGAATCATTCACCTCTGGTTGCTGTGTGGATTCCCCGTTTTCTTCCACATTTCGCACTTCCTCATTTTCTTTGTCTTCATTTATCTCCTGGTCTTGACATTCTATTGGCTCCATATGTTCAGATTTTTTATCCGACATTGTGCTAAAGCCAGATTTGTAGCTCGCATATCTTACTACTTGTGCATTGGCCCGGCTTTTTAACCACGTTTTTTCAAACCTGGAGGTGGAAAGTGGAAAAACAGTCGTTCTTAAAAATGTTAATGGGAAATATTTTAAGTTGTTTTTAAAAAAAATATTGAGATTAGCTAACCCGAGCAGCTAACAACTCATCCAGCGTTAGCATCGCTCCCTAGCAACGCCTGAGTTTACATGTTTCCATAGTAACAACCTGACTCCACCTCCTGTATCGCTGTGGTTCAGGTTCGGTTTCATTCAACATTTTATGAAACACTGTTTTTTTATTTAAGCCAGCGGCGGATAGAGTCTGGGTGTATAATTTTACTGAAGTAAAAGTACTGTGAATTCAAGATAACATTACTCAAGTAAAAGTAGAAATATAATTTTAAATGTGAAAAAGGATGCTATTACTGAAAAATGACTCCTATCAGCTTCTGCCTTTCTGTTGAAGCTAGCTTTAACTGTTTTCAGGCATCATAACGTTTTGACCAACCAAGGCTATTTTAACAGTCACTCAAGTTGTTCTTTATCAAACCAGAGAATAATTTAGACCATTTAGAAAATCTATAATAATAATAATAATAATAAGCCATCTTTTTTTTTTTTTTTTTTTTTTTTTTACAATTAGCTTATTATGTATTATCAGATTATTATTTTCATTAGGGTTAATACAGATAAACACTGTATTTGTTTGCTTATAACATTTGCTTGTTACATGTCAGTCACACTTTTGTTGGTTCCATCCAAGTATCTTACGACTGAGAACATTTTGTATTTATGAATATTCTCAGTATGGCAGTAGGCATCTCGGTAATATCATATAGGTCACATAAAACCAAGGTCACGCTAACTTTTTCCTGACCTCAGAACCCTGCTATACATACAGTGGGCCACATATAGGTTCAGTAAAGTTTGGACAGATGTCAGCTTTAAAGGGGCATGTCACAGAGGATAAAAGTCTTATTTTTAGGCTTTTTACTTCCTGACTGTGTTTATACTAATAGCAATATAGGGGCTTTATGTTTGCTGCTATTTCAGACAGAGCCGGCGCAGGAGACACACTGGCCTCTATAAAGCTCCACTAATCTTGTGCTGGACATCTGCTGGCTCTCCATGGATCAAAAGTAGAAACGGGCCTCCGTGTAAACCTGCCACACAGGTATTCAGATCCATCCAGGAGGGCTCTGTTTGTAGTTTGTGCCTTGAATGTGTGGATCACGTTCTTCAACCCTAAACAATGACACATGCACATATACAGGCTGAAGCATACACAAAGCAATGTCCAGAAATACTAATGCAGTCATGACTCATGAGTTATTGGAAAGTGTTGCGGTGATACATTTTCATCATTTGCACTTCCAAGCTGCTTAGGGCATGACATTAGGGCATTAACATATAAGCTTTAAATATTTTGTTTGATATAAAAAAACTAAAATAAATTGTTTTTTTACACACATAATATTCAGAAATGGTGTGCTCGACTTGGTTAGAAAAACACTCCTGGCCACACTACCATCTCATTACAAGTGTCCTTGAGCAAGACACTTCACCTGTTGCCTTCATTGTCTGTGTATATTGGTCTATAAACGAGCTTGTAAGAGTAATTGAAAAAATAGATTGCTTTGAGGGCTCATAGTTAGAAACATGCTATAAATTGCATTATAATCATCATCTGTCTGACACCATATAGAGTACACCATAAATCCATAAAACAACAACAGAACTGTAATCTTATTTTGACAAACATGTTTTTTCACCACGAAGAAGGTCTAGGTGGTCTATCATAGAGAACCATCTTGACTTTTTTATGCTTGCTATCTGTTGCAAATGAATCTCCCAATTGCTATCATGGGCAAAGCTTTCCCCTCACAAAGAGACAAGCCTAATTTGGTCCAATAAATTGAATCTGAAACTGAGATGAACCCTGCTCAGTTCCTGAGGGCTCATTATTTGATTTGAACAGAATTGCCATGATGTAATTCAGATGCAACCATTACGCAAAAGGCACTTGGCAGAACCTGGGCAACATAAAAACTTAATTCACACCAATAAATCTCATTAAACACCAATTCAATGTGATTAATAAGGAGGGCTGCAATATGACACATGGATAAATCCCAAAAAATGTTATCATAAGAGTTGATTTAAAGTCTGGATTTACAAGCTTTATGAAGCGTCATCTCAAATTTCCAAGAAAAAAATAGACTCAATTGATTGTATTTTCCACGAAATCACAAGATGGCAAACATGGCTGCTTGCATCTGTAGAGTAAGCTCCAATGGATTGACTGTGGGAATGTGGCCAAACTTTTTTAAACATGCCAAAGTCCCGGCTTAGCCACACACAATGGCACTGGTAAAGAGGGAGTATTTAAAAGCAGGTGCGGACCCCACGCCCCTCACTGTGTGAGAAAACAGGTCAGGCCTAAATATAAGTAGTGTATGCCCGCCTGAGACGAGAGCCATCAACGAGCCACAAAAACATACTTCACAGGTGAGAAATTTCTGCTTAATGTAAGTGACACTTGACTTTCTTGACTTCACTGACTGTCCTGACGCAATACTTGTGAATAGTTTCAGTAGTGTGCCTCAGGATGCTTTTTATTGTCTATTCATTGGGGGATAGGGATAGAGAAGAAACATTTTTGTCATTGTTTCAAATATAGTTTTGCAACTGTGATGATAAAACCAATTCTTAACTTACTAGTCATTCTTTGCAACTTTTACTACAAGATATACTGGCAATGGAGTTCATTTTGGTCATGGTTTGTTGACAGAAAACCTGGATAAAAAATGTGTCAAGCTAGAGAGAAGTATGTGTGAGTTTCAGGCACAGACTAGAAAATATTACATCAATGCAAAAATAATAAATGTGCAATAAGTGTGGGCACTCTGGCAAAAGAAAAGTATGGTATGATTGCACTGAATACATTCTCAAAAGTCTCAAAAACACATTGTGGAGTTACTGTATATTTGATGGAATATTTGGCTTTTATGTACATGTTATACAGTATTATTTTTTACTATATTTAGAAAAGTGCTAAATGTGTGTCTGTAAGCATTTACAAGCCCCAATTGTGTCTTATACCCTCAGAGAAATGGCTGCCTATATTTTTACATCAGGGAGCGGCTTCACTGATCCTTTTAGCCGGCCATTATTGTTTTGCTCTTCGGGTGGTTGTTGGGGCATCCTCGGCTTGAGTGGTATCTGTAATTCATTGTGTACAGTCAGTTTGTGGGTGACTGACTAATTAACAGAGATGGGTAGTAGCCAGAAATGTGTTCACGTAAGTATGAATGAATGTGTGAATGAATGTGTGATGACTTAAGCAGAAGAATTACTAGTAGTAAAATTAATACTTAATCTTTAGGAAATGCGTTGGGTATCCCAGCGATTTAGGGCATAAACCAGGGCACGTCCTGAACAATTGTCAGTTAATCACACGGCCAGTTACCATTTTGGGGCTCTTAAAATTGAGTGGCAAAATATGTTGGGCTAATGAAAGTACTTCTAAGAAAAAATGTGTCCAGTAATCAAAACATTCTTGAAGTGTCCTTGGGCAAAAGTCTGGGTGTGAAGGGGTTGAATGTGTATTTAAGGGTAGACCTATAATTGTGAAAAGGGGCAATGTAAAGGCAATTATTTACAGTTTGACAACAGCACACAGATATAACTTCCATTGTACAACAACCACCACAACACTGCAAGTTGTTAAATGTTGAATTGTTGTGTTCAAAATGATGTAATCTTAGGAGCACTTATTGAGCCATGAACTAGTGACAGTGTTAATACTATGTACATTAAAATCACATGCAACCAAGCTATTACACTATATCCTTGTTTACATTACAATTTGTTATTGTTTACATACATCTCTTTCTGTGAAGCCCTTTTGTGATATAGGGCTATACAAATAAAACTGAATTGAATTGAAATTGAATTGAGAATGATCAGATTCAGCCATTGTTGTTGCTGTAAAGATTTCTGAGACTAAGCCATGTTGGTTCCCTTTCCTGTCAGTGATGAACACTTACGATGAATACAGCGAAGATGAGCTCAATGACTACAACATCCAGCTCAGTATTCAGAACTCCTGCAGAGAAGCATTCCTGAAATCCTCCACCAGGTACAAGCCAGCATTTAAAAAATACATTTAACCAAAAAATGGAAAAAAAAACTTACTGAGTTTTTTCATTTCCACCTGTTAGTTTAGCAGCAACCACAGAGGAAAACCTCCAAGTGCTGGCTGCCATTGAACAAGGTAAATGTATTCATGTTTATTTTTATACTGGCACGTTAATTGTCTCTTTGTTTTGCTTGGACCTGTGTGTCGGGTCAGCTGCTAACAGTGCAGTTCAGCCAAACCATCACGAGGTTGGCAGACAATGGCACAGAGAGATAAATAAACTCAAATGGTATTGCTGTAAAATGTTTATTATTTCCTTTATTTGCAAAACAATATTATTAGCTTCTTGTATTTTATTTTTAAGCCTCTCTTTGTCCCCTCTGTGGCCCTTCTTCAGGTGAGGTGGGCTTGCTGAGACAGATGCTCAGACACACCTTCGCCTTCAGCGAGCTGGACTGTCGGGGGTGGCTGCCACTGCACCGAGCTGCAGTCCAGCCCAGACTAGAGGTCTTGGAAACTGTCCTTAAAAGTGAGTACCCATGTGAGTCCATGTGCTATTTACATACAGTGTCAGTCTGTTGAAATCGATTTATTTATTATTAATTTAGTGTCATAAACATTGCAGTTATATTTTGGATCCAATTTTGATAAACACTGTACCCATGAATTAATGATTTTGTATATAGGAGATAGCAAAGATAAATGAACAGATGGTTTGTTTTAGTGAGATTATTCATCTTTGAAGATCCCAAGCTCAACTCCAGCTCTATAGGTACTAAACCATTGAGTGTGAATACCTCTGTAGACGTGCTTCTAGTTCTCTTATAGTGTTAGCAGTGACAACTGAGCATTTTATTTTCATATATGATTCAGCTAAGGATTTACAGGATCTAACATGTGATCACAGTGTATATGCCTTTGTAGTCTGGGCAGCATGCATTCACAAATACTGCTCTTGCTATTCCTGACACACTTGAACAGGACTGGGTTGGAGCCTACACTCCTACAGTAATACATGTCAGTTGATCCCATGGCCTACTAATTTGCACTGTCTCTACTCGATAAAGTGTTTGACAGCAGATAAATGCCATTCCTCTCTTCACGTCAGACACATGCATGTAGTCTTTGGTCCATGACAAAGACAATATTACGGCTCAGGAACAATGTGTGATACGTGCTGCTGACAGCTGTCTAGAATCCTCTCACTGCAGAGAAGTTAGTGATGTCACTCAACACTTATGTGGTCAGCCACGGCGGGCGCTAGCTATGAGTTAGTGCAACTGTCAGCGTGCATGCAACATTTGGGCTATATTTTTAGAGGACAATTGTTTCAAACTTATGATATTACATTTTGTGTGTGTGTCTTAGCAAAAAAAAAAGTACAATAGGAAATCTAATAGTAACAATGTAAATATTCAAAAGCAGAGTGTATCAAAGGTATCTTATGGAAATATTGCCCTCAATACCACACTCACCATTGTGATTTGTACAGTAATGTACACTGGACTTAATGTTATTTCTTCATCTCTAAAGCCCTACTGTCTAAACACCATATATCACTTCTATGGTACAGTTAAGTAATCATAACTATCGTCCCAGGTCCCAGGAGAGATTGACATTTTCAGTCCCACGTATAAATTCTGCTAATTCTCCTAAAACAATTAAATATAGACAATCTTAGTCCTATGCATAAATTATTACTGTATTCTGTTTAATCTGTTTTGTTTTCAGAACTCTCTTGTAAATGATATTTTACCTGACAAAATAAAATGAATTAAAAAATGTTTTGTCTTTAGTGGCAGCCCAGGGCCTAAGTCTGGAAGAGAGGACAGCGGTGGGAGGAGAGACGCCGCTCACTTTGGCCATAAAGTCAGGACGGGTCCAGAACGTCAAGAGCCTGATCAAACATGGTGCCAACCCACATAACACCAACAGCAAGAGCGAGTCTCCTCTTCTACTGGGTAAAGAATAGAAATAACTGGGAAACTACCACACACTGATTATCAGCCAAAACATTATGACTGGTGACAGGTGAAGGCAATAAAAGTGATTAACTTGTTACCAAAGGGTTGGGTGCATTAAGACCAAGGGACAATAGAAAGGCCTAAGAATGCAAGCATTTTGAGAAGACTTGCGTCATGATTTACTAGTGTAGTGGGTTACAACAACACACTGATCAGCCAAAACATTACGCCCACTAACAGGTGAAGACATTAATAGTGGTTCAGTCAGTATAATAGGAACAAGTGAATATTATGTGCTTGTGGGTGATGTATTGGAGGCAGGACAATGGACAAAGATATGAGCACTTGACAAGTCATGTGTAATGTTGGATCTTTGATAAACAATGGGTTTGATTGATTGTTGCCAAAAGTGATGGAAAAACTCCAGCATATGAACAATGTCTAAGTATGAACTCAAGCCGTGAGAAAAATCCTCTTGACATTAAAATGCTCATTTGTGGGCAACAAAGAAAGAGGCGGTTATTTTTGTTGTTGTATAATATATATATATATATATATATATATATATATATTCTTTATTCTATTATCTTAATTGAGGGTTCTAATACGCTATATGGCAATACAATACTATGCAAAAAAATTATAATTTTCAAATTGTAAGAAAATAATGTTTTTCCAGCTGTCAGGTCTTGTTCCTTTGACATGACCCACACACTGGTGACTATGGGTGCTTGGGTGGAGCAGGTCTGTAGAAAAAGGTGGACAGCCATGCACGAAGCAGCCAAAGTGGGCAACCCAGACATCCTGATGCTGCTGTTGAGAAACGGGGGCCGTGTAAACCAAAAGGACTTAACAGGAGTGACGCCTCTGGCTGTGGCTGCGGAGCATGGACACTTCCACGTCACTGAGATTCTTGTCAACTGCGGTCAGTCTACCAGACCTAATTTATAGAGCTTGTCTAACTGTCACAAATCAAAGGAATTACAAAAGACTGTATTGTTCCTGGGTCGCTGGTAGCATAAGCCTTTCTGCTGAATAAAGTATATAGATATACAGTATGCAAAAATAAGCCTATACTGTATATAAATTAATTTTGTGATGCTTTAATTTGCATGGCTTGATTTAAAACACATTACAGTTATGAGTGACATGCAATTAATTAGAAAAATCAACCCATATTTTTTCAGAAAATCATTTTGCGACCCCAAGTTGGGGCTTTGTGACCCCCCCCCCCCCCCCCACTTTGGGAACCCTTGGGCTAGCCTATGGATAGTAGCATTACAGATTACATAGTAGAAGTTGGCATAATAAATGGAACAATGTAAAATTCAACATTTGGAGGGGTTCTGAAAGTTGAACACAATGTCCTTATGTAAATGCCACATGAGACAAAACATGGCTAAATCTAGTATCATGATATTTCTGGTTTATTAGCAGAACTGAGAGACAAAAGAAAGAGTCAAATAAAAGTGTGATTACTGAAAACTGACATTGCTCAGTCTCTCTCTGTTTTGTTGCAGGTAGTAAGGTGAACTCCCAGGCCTGTAATGGTGAAAGTGTGTTGCTGGATGCGGCTGAATCAGGAAACACTGCATGTATTAAACTTCTTTTGGACAATGGAGCAAACCCAAACTTGCACAGTATGACTGGACATCTGCCCATCCACAAGGCAGCGTATGCCGGACATTATGAGTAAGTTGTGGCTTGATTTTTTATTTATTGAAAAATATTATATTAAAACACCAATTTGTTCATAGATTGACATAGTTTGTTGATATGCTCATAACAGGCAAAGTGAACCGTAGCTAAATATTGGCTCTTATCACGCACTAAGCAGTAGGAGATCATATTTGCAGCCACTGATTGCTTTGCTGCTGAGTGTAGAACTAAAAGCTTTTTAAACGTTTGACGTTTAAACGAGGTTTAAATACATCTGCTTTTGGCTTTTTAAATTTGAAAATTCAGATTCTGTTGATGAATAGTGTTGGGACAATCGTTATATCAAGATTTATTTTGGGAGATTCAGTATTACAGGCTGCTGTATCGGTATATCGTAATTTATAATATTTTGTATATTTCACAAAATAATATCTGGTAGTACATATATTTGTGAGCCTATATCGTAGGTTATTATGTGCAATATATTGATTATCGCAGTATCGCCATATTGTGATATTGGTATTTTATCGTATCTAATTGAATCGTGAGGTACCCTGAGGTTCCCAGCCCTATTGATGAAAGTGTGATTTAAGATGTATGTAGAATAGTCTGCCTTTTAATTATCCTAATTATTTCAATGCATTTCTTGTTCCAAAAGCGCACTGAAGATGCTCATCCCCCTGACTCACAAAAAGGCCTTAAAAGAAGCAGGTCAGAGCCCAGTCCACTCCGCGGCTGAAGGGGGCCACAGCCGCTGTTTAAAACTCCTGCTCGCCTGTGGCTTTGACGTTAACTACCGCATGAACACCAGAAACTCCGAAAACTACCGTGACATGAGAAGAAGCGCCTTGTATTTTGCAGTTTCCAATGGAGACGTGGAGTGCACCAGGGTCCTGTTAGCTGCTGGGGCAAAAACCGACCTAGATCCTCTATGCTGCCTCCTGGTGGCCGTTCGATCGGGGCGATATGAGATTGTGAAGCTTTTGTTGGCGGCAAAAGCAGATGTGAACTGTTATTTCAATGTAGTTAGCGACACGATTTTCCCAACTGCACTCCAGTACTGTCTAAAGGACGAGATGATGATGAGACTGCTTCTAAACAACGGCTACGAAGTGGAGAGATGCTTCCAATGCCACCATGACAGTGAGCCAGCCTACGAAGGGGATGGGAAAATACCAGTGAGTTAGATTTGTTTATCAATATGAGTGAAAAATTAAAAGGTGTAATCAAGTCGGAAGATGGTAATTCATACAAAAGCACACAGTGAATGAAGATACGTATTGGACAGTAATTGCTGCAGGCAGTTGCCATGTAAACAGCTGTTGAGTGACATCTCATTTAGTCTTCATGTAATGCTGGTCTATTTATAATTTGCTTCAAAGGACACATCAGTCAAAGTTTTAGGCCAGTAGTTTACTTGGAATATATGGAAAGACAGTACCATAAAGCTAGTTCTGAGTTCAGTTCAAGACCAACATATCCCAGTGAAAGCAGACATAGCCAAAAGGATTTTACTCCATTGATTCAGTGTTGCCAATCTCTCATTTCAAAAACGAGAAAATGCCTTGTGGGAATGTGATTTGCCAGACTTTGTGATGTGCAACTCAAACTAGAACAATTAGCCTCAAACATCCTGTGCATCTCCGATCCCTTTGTTTTAACATAATGCTTTATTTGTCTTTGATGTCATTATAATTACAAGAATTAACTAATTACCTCCCATTGTGTTCTCTTCAGTTCTGTGAGTTCATGAGTCTTTGCTGTATCGTGTACCTGTCCGGGCAAGTGATGCTGATTCTTTTGGATTATGTCAAACACATTCACATCTGCTCCAAACTCAGACTCATCCTGGAGAAACAGAAGGAGTGGCCCGATATATGTCACATTCTCCGTGAGTAAAATCTGCAGACGCGGACCAACGTGTTTCCATAATATCGTTGTTTTGCAAATATAACATTATTAAAGATGCAGTGTGTAGTTTTAGTGCCATCTTCTTTCCACACACTGTGAGAAAGGACCTACCTTTAAGGACCTACCTTTAAGGACCTACCTTTAAGGACCTATCTTGGGGTCTTAACAAATTAATGTTGCTCAGCTGACCAATACACTCAGTTCTGGTTGAAATAATCAAACTAATACGCCTTTTTACTTTATTCTTGAGATTTGGAGAGAGTCTTATTCAGTTATTACCTCGGCCTTTCAGGGAAGGTCAGGAATGACACAAGAAACAATTCATTAGACTCTGAGATTGATCCAATTTGGATGAAATTTTCAGGAAAGGTCAGAAATTACACAGATGCTCTGCGAGTGGTTTCTAGTCTTGAATATGTTACAACAGACAAGATATTGATTTAGAAAATGTTCAAATATGAGCCTAATTTTAGAAATCGTTGGCATTTTATTTTGAACTTGAGACTATAGGGTTGACAAAACAAATACTATTATTTTAAGGTAGAGATGGGACAATGGACACTGAGGCTTTGAAGCCTTTTACTAAAGTGAAGCTGAAGCTTCAAAACAGCGTCGAGATCCCCACAATCGCCACCGCCATCTATTGGCAAGAAATAGGATTTGGATTGATAAACAAGTAATGTATTTCTGCTCTAATTGTAACTGACCACTAGATGTCAGTGGTAGTCTACTAATGACACTTGGAACAGTCAGTCTGTGAAGCTTTGTAGCTTCGAGTCTTTTTCCAATACAATCAGGAAGAAGCCTCAAAAGCTTCACATCTACATTTGCCCATCTCTGGTTTAAGACCTCATGCATAAAGAAAGACTTACTTACTTTAGACAGTAGCTTATGCTTTTAAATATGAAATGCTTAAATAAACCAAGCTTCAAAAATACCATATCCAGTAGAATTGCCCATAATACAACATTTCTTACAATACTCTGTTTATATACTTCCCCTCAGGCAGTCCTCGCTCCCTTCGACACCTGTGTAGACTGGAGATCAGAAAACGTCTAACCCTGAAGAGACTAAACAATCCAGAAATCATGAACTTATTTCCCCCAAGACTCAAAAGCATCATCCTCTATCAGGAGCTGGACCTCTATAGCCGAGACCCTCAATGCATCATTTGAACTCAGGTTGTTTGTTGGTCTGCTAATGTAACACTATTTATAATGTTATGACACTCTTTGAAGGAGAGGAATTTTAAAATGATGTTAATGCTTTGACTTTGTGTCCAGGTTTCTCAAGCAGCTGGACCTTTTTCCAAATAAAGGCACTTTTTAGGTCGTTTTCATACATGAAAGTACGCACCAAGGTCTGCACCGTTCATAGAATTTATATTCGAACTATCGCTTTCACACTAGAAGCGCCCCTTGATCCGGACCAAGTTTGATGCCTTCTGCCAGACCAAAGACCAGTTGTTTGGTGCGAACCATGGCCCGCTGGAGCTTTCACACCTGAGACTCTGGTCGGGACCAAACTGGAAAGTCCGGACCAAACAGTGCAGGTGTGAATGTGCCCTTAGACTCAGGCAGAACTTGATGTGTTTTAATGTTGTTCCATGATGTTTCACTGTCTTATAATAAAATGTTTAAACAATTTGACTGGTGTTTCTTTTTGCCTCTATGCAAACCATCACTTTCCACACATACTTCGTTAGTTGCAGGGCTGATACTTTGACATCTACTAACAGACCATTATTCACACTCACATGAATTGACTGTGAGCAATTGCTTCACGCTTCACAAGCATCTCTGTAAATGTTACATGTGTGAAGCCTGAGAACTTGGAGTGAACCAACAATAACACAGGAAGGACTCCACTTGTGTGTCAGCCAGCCCGAAGATTGAACCACAACCTATAGCCACTATGCACCACCATGTATAATAATCTATTTAATAACATTTGCTATGCAGCAGGTGTTCATATGTTACGATTAAACTTCAATTTGACTTGACCATCTGATCACAGCATTTTCCCCATTGACTAGAGATTAACATTCAATTGGTCAAAGTTCAACTCAATCTTTTCATGTATACCTTATAGGACCTGTCAATCATCTTCCTCTCTTTTCTTAGTCTCCCATTTCTACACAGCAGCTTTCATCAATCAGCTGTCAATCCCTGATCCCTCCACTCCCCTCACACACACGCTAGACGCTATCAGATGATTCATAACCACGGCCATAAATATTCATACAACAGTGCGGATCATTACAGTTTGTCATTAGCAAAAGAGGAAATGTGCTCAGGGGGAAGTTAGAGCCCATTAGGTACGGTAAAGCAGACAGCATGGAACAGGTGAAGCCTATAAATAGTCTCTCTGTGGGGCTTGTGGGAGAGAGTGGGGGATTTGGGTGGGGGTGAAGGGTGAAGACATGTTCCAAACAGAGTGCCACGGCTGCCTCTTCGTCCTTTGACTTCAGTATTGACGGATATAGATGAAGGTGAGAGTTAGTATTTTCATGTTTTGCTACATGCTATGGATACAACCTGCACAGTGCTACACAATGGTGACTTCAAATGTGACGGGCCTATACCATGGATGTATTATTCCATGGCCTATACCCATAGCAGGCTAAAGTCAAATCAAAGTCATTATCAAAGCTATTTCTTAAGATCTTTTTTCCATGTAACATATGGTCAAGCTGTAAAACATGTATGAACAGCAGTTGTATGAAGTGCCAATGTGTAAAATACCACGGCATGGCTTTAATGTGAACAAGTGTTCTCCCTAAGCCAGTGTTCAGCCTGGTCAGTACAAACAGTGTCCCCTGTTGGTGAGCAGTAAAACTGAGTAAAAACCCCACCTCCTCGGGTCTGGGAGCAAAACAAAACATTTATTTGAAAAAACATTATTCAGTAAAAAAACTATGAAGAGCTGGGCATAGAACTTACAGCCTTTTAATGTTACAGTCATGGACCCTGCAGAGGACAGTGAAGATGAACTTCTGGACGCTACAGTTCAGCTGATGATCCAGGAGTCCTGTCAGACCCATCAACCACATCAGGCCATTTCCAGCAGGTTAACTAAAACAAACGTACCCTATATTTGAAGTCTTATACAGTATTTATCCAAATCTTTCTAACCTTTTTGCACAGGAGCAGTGAATATGTGAAATTGGTAGACGTCATCAAAAAATGTAAGTGACCTCTAGGGTAATTATATCGGCGAAAACAGCGTGTCGCCGATATTATGGAATCACGTCGGTGTTCGTCCGCGTCCGCGTCCGCGTCCGCGTCCGCGTCCGCGTCCGCAGATCCTAGCTGTGAACGCG
>JAVQKC010049697.1:0-24618 GCA_036025475.1 Philypnodon macrostomus | reverse complement strand
GTTTTAGGGAATTTTCCAAATTTGGCAAAAACATTCTTCACAAACATCCAGACAAATCAAAAAAGTCAAATAGACCCTTCCCATGTTTGTCATGGTTTGGGGGCGAGGCCTCTTAATTGTTCATTAACAATATTAAAACCACTAGAAATCACACAATGTCTGATTAAGGTGCCCGTTGGTGACAGTTGGGGCAGACATATGGGGCAGACGTATGGGGCCATTTCACCAATTTACACCTTGCTGTCGGGGACGACAGCACAGGCCTAGTTTTCTGTATGGAGATTTTAAGCAGATGGGACTAAAATAAAATATATTACATTTACATGATTCAAAGGGAGTGTATGGATCAGTGGTCTTCATTTTTGCCCAGATCATGCATTTTGACAATACATTTGACACCATGTCTGGGAATTGTGCAGTGACATATGAAAACTTCTATCGCAGCACCCCAAGGATGTCTACCAAATGCCCAGAACCCCAGATGTCCATGAATGTTTGATGTGTTTAGATGGCCTATGCACAGGGAGTCCCAACAGAGGGCTACATACAGTACATAGGCTAATTAGCACTGTGTCCATCTGTAATACCCATTCCACATTTTCACATTTTAAGATGGTTAATATCAGTAATACATGTGAGAAGGGCTTTTAATGGATACCATATTTGCTTTCCAGAACAAAGAATGAGTATGTCTTTGTAGCTTCCATGCGCCAACAATGTATGCAATAGAGAAGGCGAGATCAAGGGGCGAGCAGGCTGACTAAAGCCCACATGGGACGGTAGTGCTGAGAACAATGGGCAGAGGGGGGTCTGTGAGAGTGAAAATGTTTTCCAGAGACAGATTTGTAAACTGCTGGAGTGGCGTGTAAGCAGCTTTCACTCAGACAAAACAATGGCAACAGCAGTTTCGAAAATGGCACCCTACATGAAACCAAGTTGCAATGTGTGTACATTTTTCTGGTAGGTGTTCAGGATCCCTGTGTTTTGTGCTTTTTCTGGTTTTATTTGACAGGCCAGTAGTACGACCGGAAACCAGGGAGTGGGGTGTGACATTCGGTTTTGAGCTGGATTTGAACTCACAACACCAGGGCGATCACTGAGAGCTCTGCATACGGGCCCCATGCTCTACCAACTGAGTAAAATTCCTGAAAGGTACATTATGTATATTAGGTATGTTATGGAACTATTGGAGAACCAGAGGCTATGTGCACAAACACAGACAAACAAGACAAAATCAGTAGCAGTTTTCCCGTTTAGACGAACTGTTTCTCAGTATGTAATATCTTAACTCCAGCCGCAAGGTCTCACTCAAGGTTATTTTTGCCTGGTTGATGATTCTTTACATGTATGCAGTTCTTTGCGGCTCCAACGACAGAGCATTTACCCCAGAACTAGAAAAATGTCAAAACAAATATTCAAGTTCAGATCTGGGCAATACATAAAATAGGTCCTAAAGCCTTGCTGTAGGTCCCCACTGCTTCTAGTTTTGTGTGCTATAATGTCAACTTCTAAATCTGCAACTTCAATTCATGTCCCAGCACACAACACACAGATTACTGGTCCAGTGTTCTGTTTATTTTATGTTGGTGTAATATTTTACTGCTACTGTGTCTCCCAAAGCTTGTGTGGGTATTAGCAGTGACTTACTGGAGGCAGAGTCATGTGGGACAGACCGGCCTATAATGATGATCTTCACCACGACTGATAATGACTGCTAAGGTAATCCTCGCCTGGGACCGTGCACAAACACACTCAGCGGAAACACATCTGCAGCCGTGAACAAAATGCCACAGCGATGCATCGCACAAACACAAAACGCCCTCGAGCCCCCACTCTCTTCGCTAGTGTCTTATCAGTCTGGCTACATAAAATCAGAGGCTCACAATCTTGGCCTCCGGAGCAAACTTGTGCCTGTCCCACTTCCCCAAAGGTTGTTATGATACCCACCCACCCTCCTCTTCTGCAACTCTTAACGGTTGTATTATTTTATCGCACAGCATATCGGAAAGATAGCAGTGCTCTGAAACACTTCTCTCAGCTTACTGACAGGGAGCCTTTGCTGAAGAACTGGCTAATGCAACCCACAAGTCTCCAGATGGTTTTACAGTTGCCATTTTTTAAATACAAGTAGAGCAGAGATAGGGATGCCAATTTTCTCACCAACTTCAGTTTTGGAAGTGTCTCGTCAATGTTGCTATTTATACAATCTACCACATTTGTATTCACATCAACAAGCCAAATAGTGACTTTCAGAATGTTTGTATTTTTTTTTTATCCTTGCTTATTTGCTGTCACGGGATTTCACTGATTTCCCTGATAACTTTTTGACACTATGAATTCCTGAAGATAGAAAAACAATCAGCGTGACAAAAACTCTCTTTTTCTTTCAGATTTGTGTTTTTTCAGAACCCACAGCCTCCCACTTCTCCATCACCATCAGGGTAGCAGATCTAATTATCCTCTGTCCCATGTTCACCTCAACAAATGAATCATCTCACTCTCATCAATCCCATCACCCTCTTAGCAGCATGGCCTTCTCACTCGCCTCTATCCTAACACAAACTTCATCACGGTGTAAGAGTTGTAAGATTCTGCTCTGCCGTCTCTGAGATGTAACTCTTACTTGCCCAAGTTCAGATGGTGAAGACTGAATGGTAAGGACCACCAGGATTCGGCCAGTTCACGTCAAAGAGTATTTATTACAGGTTCAGAGATAGATTACACACGTAGCGTTGTCATGATCATGGAAGCCACACTCAGTCAGCCAAACACCGTTCTGAGAGTCACCTCCTGATCTAAAGTAAGGACTGATTTTATCAAACTCCCAGTCTTCTCCCATTGGTTGGTCATACGCAGATATGATGTCATCTTCTTCCTAGATCGGCCTATTGTTAACACTAGCCATCCACTTGCATTCACTCAATACACTGAGTTCAACATCTTGACCTTAGTGAGAGGAGGAATGAGTCCAATCTAAACACAAGGAATGACGGCCAGGGAAATAATAGGGAGTACCTTCACTAGAGCAAAGGAATTTACTAATAGCTTCTTGACTAAGGGTTACTGTAAGCATAATGTAGTGTAAGCGTGCCATCCTATCAATTGCATACATATTTTACTACGTCCCATCACCACCTCAGGGCAGAACCATATTGCTCTCATCCATACTGTCTTATTCTTTTATGTACAATCTCAATCCTCAATTTAACTTTTAGTAGCTAAGATACTTAGCCACGTATGAAGAGTGTTTAAGGCACTGCAGAACAATTACTAATCCTTACACATTCCTCATAATCACCCTCTTCCATTTGTCGGATCAATTCCATTTGATTGAACACACATGTCAGCACCATAATGCAGCCATGTCTCCGTTGTTGACACATACACAAGGGAATTGCCTCATCTCATGTTGCCATCAGATTCATCATTCCTTAGTTTGTTCTAGCATGTGCGGAGGGCACCAGGGCCTTTCTGTGTGGAGTTTGCCTGTTTCTCCCCGTGTCTGGGTGGGTTTCCTCCAGGTAATCCGGTTTTCCTCATCAACTCAAAACATGCACATTAGGGTAATCCTCCAGCTAGGTACATCCTGACCAAGATCCTGGCTCAAGATCTGGAGATGGGTTCCAGGGCACAGCACTGCGGTCGCCCACTGCTCCTGACAGATTGCCCCAGTGGCATTGAGGGATGGGTCAAATGCAGAGGACACATTTCCCTACAGGGACAATAAAGTGTATCTTAACCTTACTGCTGCAATAGATAAAAGAAAAGGGAACCTCACCTGGCTCCCATGTGTCATAAGTGTGCTCCTGTGAATGAGAGTTAAATCCATCAAGTCAAAATGAAAGCATCCCCCCCATCACCATCCTCCACCCCGCCTCTTCCTCATTCTACTTCCTCTTTGATCTGATTGTTTCAAGCTCGCGCCCGGGCCAAATCAATCTGCCACCCGCGGATCAGACAGACAGAAGACTTCTCTCGAGACGACAATGACACTAAATGTTGGTTCAGTGTGGACGAGTTTATGTGAGTGGATCTTTTTGTGAAGCCTTAAGTGTCCCTCATAAAGCACAGCAGCGACAATCTTCATGCTCTGTTTATGAATAAAGATATTAATCCGTAAAACATGGAGGAGGGGATTACTGTGTTTACCCTGGTGCAAGCTGGGTGTTTGTGGAAATGAAGGGCCCTTATCCAATGATAAAGGCAGGTTTTGATGAGTCTTTTCTTTATAATTATCAATATCAAAATAAGTAGCAAATGAAGTGGCAAAGCAAAATATGTGTTTATAAGTATTTTCATTTGATTTACCAACATGAAAATAATGAAATAATGAAAAACTGAGTTCAGATGGCGGTAGTGGGAAATGAGAATCGTTTTGACTACTTCAACATATTACAATTTGAGCAGTCAGCTTGATTTAGTTAAAACCCATTTAGTCCGGTAATCAAAATAAGGAATCTCAAATAAGTCAATTTGACCTGAAACCTGAAATACACAATGACACAATTGCCCTGAACCAGCAATGGAGAACAGCGAAAGCGGTATATAGACTAGTAAATTAAGAATTGCTACCAAATAGTTTTTTGAGGCATTAACTGAATTAGTCTTTTCTCAACATACTATTGAGTCGTGGTGATTCCAGCAGAGGGTGCTGGATAAACACCATGAACCTTTCTGAACCCTGTTTATTGTCCTGTGTATTGTTTACTATGCACTGAGATCAGCAACAATGAGTTGGTCAAAGAAAAGGAGAGTAGACTGTGAAATGTTCGAAGGCTGTATGTCTCGTGGCAGTAACGGCAATTCAAACGTCAATCTTTGCTGGCCCACTTGGTACATTTTTAAACCCCACGTAGCCCTTGCATTAGGTACTGCACATTTATGAGGGAAAATACTTTTTCAGTATATTTTTTTCAAAAACACACTGAAATAAAGCACTACTGGTAGTAGTAGTAGTGGACATTGTTTTTTTATGTTGCTTTAGATTCTGCCATACAATTTCAAGCAAACAGACAATTTGACACTTAAAATCTGAGTAACAATTGTGCTGAGTACATTTACTTCAACTTTTACTTCACCATACTGTGTTTACTTTGTTTGTTTGTGCCTGCCAAGCTGCCATGTGTTTTCAAGTCATATTCTGTAAACTAAGAACATATTGGTTATTATGGCTCTATTTTTAGCCCTGACATCCATCCCAGATCCATCTCCAGTCATGCCATGTGTATAAATGTGCTCCAGCAGCTTGCCAACAGTTCCTCTGTCCTCTCCAAAACCTAATGACGCTAAAGACAAATATGGATGGCGGAAAAAAAACAAGGAACCTTTCAGAGAAGCCAAATATTCAATCTCCCAAAATAGGTCAGTTTGAAAGCACCATGAATTTCCATACAGCCTTTTAAAGGAGCTTTTTGGGACCAAGGATTGAGAAGAAGACGACGCTGCGAAGAGATCTTGCTCTCTTTGTCTCACACACTTACACACAGCTGGCATTCAGGTTCACACAAGGGCCGAATAGACTGCTACTGCCCCCTGGTGTTTGGCCAAAGACTAACACTACAATTATTCTTTCCCTTCCTGGCTTGTATCCAATGGCTCCCCCGTTGAAAGAGCATTTGGTGAGGCACAAACATGTGGGATTGCTTTCCACATATAGGCATCATGATTTTTTCTTGAACTGCAACGTGGGTGTTTGCAAAGAGACTCTAGTACAACAGATGACATGTCCATTTTTTCCCCTATTGCACGCCCTCTTTTTCTAACTGGCAGCATTGGAGCCTAAACAGTACAAATCAATGAAGATGTGCCAGACTCCAGCTCTTTTTAGCCACACAATCTGCTGCTTGCTTCTTCTATCTAGGCAGCAGCCCCGCAGAAAAAGCTTGAGATTTTACAAGAACTAAAAGGGAACCGCTCTGTGACTCATCTAGCCCCAAATATAAGCGGCAATTATCCATCTCCTGTTTTGGAGGAGGATCAAATAGGTTAATGCTACTGTATCTCTTAGAATAAGGACCTCATCCCTCAGTCCTGGGCTGCTTCTGAAAACGCACCTTAAATGTTGACCCGGACATACCTCCTCGATCGTCAGCCACATGACAAGAGCTGTCCAAAATCGTCTGTGCAATTAAACTGGGCATACACTGTGCGATCTGTGTGTGTTTCAAACTGAACCCCAACACACACCGTACTAGTGAAACTCACACGAGAAGAAGACAGGCTCATGATTCAGCTGCTGTGCATCCCGAGAGTATGCTATGAGTTCATTGCTCATGCTGGACGAGTGAGACGGACCTGAAGTAGTTCCATTCACGTGATGTTTCAACACACGTTTTGTCTATTTGTTCTATATCCTGCGCTCATGGGTAGAAAGTGCTTGATACTTGATAAACATATGTGTGTTGATGCCAAAGCTCTATAAATGTTACCTCTATCCTCTGTGTTCACGTGTTTGATGTCAGGAGGGATGTATGGCTGATGTGGAGCACGAGCAGTGACCCAAGTCAGAAATTCATCTGGCCGTACGAGTGCTGATCAGGAGCACGTCTTGAGCAGTTAATCGCTTCTTGTAAACCCCAACACACAGCCCAAGCAGAACACTATACAAAGCTGAAAGTCGGGGCGCCCTGAAATCGTGTCGAATGCGACTTGAAATCGGGTCAAATTTGGGCCTAGAATCGCAGTGTATGCCAGGCTTTAGGAAGGGGTTTAGGAAGGAGTTTAAAGCCTTCCTCAAATAGCTCCTTTAGCATAGGGAGCTCTGGACGTGCTAACGAGCAATGAGCAATCCCACAATACCCTGCTCCTTCATCCAAGTCTCACTGAAAACATGATTAATGACGATTCCCCAAGATTAGTTTTGAATAACTCTGAAGTTACCTGCCCGAGCCTTTATTTAATCAAATTATCAACACAAAATCCCAGTTTATGAATATTGCATATCCACTGTGTCCAAAGCCTGCATCTGTCTAAATATTATACTTCGCCAGTGCGCACATTTGTTTACTTGGGGAAAAAGAACTCTACATGGCTCGTTTGCATATGTGGTGAGTCTCATGTAGTAGTTGTATTACTGATGCATGTTTGTTAAGAACATAGTGGTCTCGTTATGTTTAGAGCTCTCTCACAGTGATATCTTTAGACCCTTTAATGTTATACAGGGGTTTCCTTTCAACAGAGAAATACATTCGCTCAGTGGATGTCTTGTTGTAGTCCATCTTGTGGGAGTTGTAGTTTTTATTGAACAGCTGTAGGGGAACGTGAAGCATTGTTTCCTGCTGCTGAGGGTCCTCTTCTAACTCAATAGGAATTTCCTATGTTCTCCTAATGACGTAATCCTCAAAAGGAAAGGAGAAGGGAGCAGGACGGAGGTATTTTTGAAGTTTTCTCTTAAGGGCTGCTTTCGAAAACTTAAGAAATACGTCCGTCCTGCTCCCGTCTCCTTTACTTTTGAGGATTATGTCATTAGGAGAACATAGGAAATTCCTGGGACAGGGACAGCCCTTTGGTTTGTGTGTTTATTGATTGTTAACTTTGTTTATTGTCTGCAATGACCTTGTTTATTGTTTACGTCCATCTCTTTCTGTGAAGCCCTCGGAGGTAACTCTGTTGTGCTACAGGGCTATACAAAGAAAATTGAATAGAATTGATAATATGACACTGGTTCTAATTGCCTTTTTCTATCTTCCTTTACTATGTGTATAACGTGGGAGTTATGGCCACATATTCTAAATACATGCAATATTCTTTAACTACTCTATGCTGATATTTGGATGTTTTTGATCTAGTAACTAAATGTATGAATGTTCATTTTAAGCCGAACTGTTACACCTGCACGATACTGTATCACCTGAACCAGAGACCAAGGTGTCTGCAGTCAATGCGTTCACTCATCCAACAAAACAACTTTTCATTTCTTAATCATTTTGTTCTGTTATGTTCAGGACATTGGTTTCCAAATAATAGTCTGTGTCCACAGGTGCGGAGAATGCATAAGTTGTTTTTCCATTATGTTACATTAATCCCACAGCTAGTAAAAAATCGAGCAGAAACATGTTGTATTAGCATTTGGAGAAAGACTCTTTCTGTGAAAGTCAGCGGCGCATGAGTGTCTATTGTTCATGTTTGTTTCGCTAATGTCTGTTACCTTAATGCCTTCATTTGGATTCATTTGAAAATGTTTTCATTTGCGTTTCAATGTAATTCAAAGCAATCCATGTTTTAATGTGCTCTGCACCCAGAACTACTAATATGAATACATCAACATGCTAAAAAATGATAAGCCCAGAAACCGTTGCCAAAGAATACCTGGGGTAAGACAATCTGCAACAAATATGTCTTAATAACTAGTGCACATAACAACATGCCGCCTGTAAACACAACCCATTTGCTAAAGGTCTGTTAGTCTACTGTTTGCATTATATGTTAAATGGCAGGTCTCTTTTTGACCCATAATGTAGAACCCTGGGTTCAGATGCCTTGGAACCAATATATTTTGTTCATTCAATAATTCATCTTTGGCCACTTATTCCTTGGCTGGAGCCTGTACCACCTCCTTAAGGTGGGGTTATACAATGCCCATTACAGATTTGATAGCTAGATATTAAAATCCAAATAATACAATGCCATTATGTATATTGTATGGTGCAAATTATATGCTCCATAAAGTCTATTGATATCTGTACAGTTTTTACACAACAGATGTTAATTAAATCTAGACCTAAAACCCCATTAATTTTGTATGTAGAAAAAAATAGTTTTAAAAAATCAAGATGTATCCATTTGACACTACTATTTTACACTTCTGTTCATGGATTACAATACAATCCATTGTATATTGTATCATTCATTCATGTTAAATGATCACTATACATATAGGATAATATATATAGGAAGATAAATACGTGGTAGGGGTGTTTGATCATGCCTCTGAGCCCAGGTTATTGTCTTAAATCTCTTCTTCCATGCCAACACTGTGGCAGTTATGGGCTTTTATTTGTACTGCTCACTGAACACAGCAAATGCTATTAAAGTTTAATAGCTCTTTTGAGATAAGAGACAAGGGAGAGAGAGAGAGAGAAAGAGAGAGAGAGAGAGAGAGAGAGAGAGAGAGAGAGAGATGGCTGTGCGAATTTGAGGCCAAGTTAAATCTTTATGTGAAGAAGAATGAAAATACAGAAGATCATTGTAGACACACACCAACTGAGACTACAGTATGTGATGTGCATGAATAAAATATGTCCTAGTGTGTCATATGTGAGAACAAAGTGTATACATAGACTGTGGTAGGAATGAGAGGATCTTAAGTTAAACCTAAATTCAATATTCGATCCAATGTGAGTTATAACAATATAAAATAGCACAAACCCGAAGACAAAATCAGTAAAAATAAAGTTGAACTGCTGGTTTTACAAAGTTAAGCTCAGTTCCGTAACAGATGGGGCTTCTTTGCCTTTATTTGAGACCATAATCTAGAGATTATCACTGACAATCATGGAGGAGACACATTCGGCAGACTATCATGCCACACTAAGAAACAGAGGAAGGTACAAAGCCTTTGTCGCTCAAACTGTACCCTAGTGGAATGCAGCATTGTACCTCTGAACATATAGGAACATTATTATTAGTATGTACCTTAAACATTTCAGAACCCCATCTGACAAAAATGTGCCTTTATGTACTGGTACAAATCATTACCCATTCAAAAGATACAAATTAGGTACTTGATAAGATACACCCTCAAAACATTTTATAACATGTAAGACTATCAAAGAAAGTAAAAACAGAAACTGCTCATTTCTTGTGGTATTTCATTGTTAACAAAGCTACAGCCCTCTCTGTGACAAAAACTCTTGGGGTGACAAAACTCTATTGGGCTGATTGTGTGAAGTATAATATGATCATTAAACTGGATAATTTAACCTGCAAATGAAACTGTTCTCACACTTGGAGCTTTGACTAAATGAAGTCCGTTATGGTGGCTAATTTGTTAAAGCATCACAGCATTATTTTATCTACAAGCACTTGGGTCACAGGCATACTTTTTCATGCATACGCCCAGGCAAAAGTCTTGGGATATGGAAATCTAACTGAGCACCAGATTGTGTGTGTGTGTGTGTTAAGCCTTTTTTAAACAACAAATTTATACGTAAAGTAGAACGACCCTTTCTCTGCTCTATAAGCTTCCATTCAGCATGGTTTACTGTGGTTTACCTTGGCTGGCTGCTCCGAAACACCTGAGTATTATCTCTGACAAATCCAAACAGCAATCTGGTGGAGGGCTGTTTGTCTGCTCAGCGCCGCACGGCAAGAAAAACCAGGCCAACTGCCCCCATCTCCGCTTTCATCTCAGCATCACTGCCTGGCTAATGTATCCCCCGCTGGTCGGGGATCACAATTGGATATCCCACCCAAGGAGCTTCACCAGGTAGCATGCTGATCTTTGTGGACATACATATGTACAAATCCAATGACACGTATGGATACAACATGGGTAAATGCATTCACAGTAATGGTATACATAAAGGGAACTTTTTAATACAGTTATTAAGATATTATAAGATCGGAGTCCATAATGAATTCATAAGACAAATGTGTTTCCTGTCTTGTGCTGAGGCAATCAATAAAAATTTAATCAGCACTTTAAATATTTTAGGGCATTTTGCAATGGGAAGCACAACTTTAAATTCAAACTTGTGATATGATGATTTACTGCAGCGTATTTTCAGTGCTCAGACTTTGATGAATTCAAAATTGTGTAAAGTAATGTATTCATTGTTTAAAGCTTTATTTCTCTACCAAAGATGTGCTGTATACATCATACTTTATGGTAATTGCTTATTTTTATCTGTGGCTTACATATTCATAGAGACATCTCACTCCTGTTTGGGTTCTTTTGTTTTCTATAAACAAAAACAAAATAAATTCTGTTGGTGACATACGGGGGCCGTTTAGCCCATATACACCATGTTCTAATCTATTATGTTGATTAGTACTACAGTACTGTATAGCCTTCACAGAGGATATCTAAAACAAAAACTCATGCTAAAGATAGATTGGCAATGAGAGGATCTCTGAGTTTAGCCTGTTTCCACATTTACTGTAATTGGAATTTTAGTTTTTTAGTTTTTTGGTACTTACAGTATATCACTTTTCATTAACACATTATTCCCAATGGCTGTCTTACTGCTGCTGTCTTTGTATGGTTTCCTAGAAAAGAACCTCAGTGCCAAATGTAATTTGGCAGAAACAATCCTGGAACATGCACAATGAAACAATAAATAAAAAGCCCCTCGTTCTCCCTCTGCAGAGCCAGTCTGTTCTGTGATGACGAATTGTTCTATTTCTTATTAAAGGAACAGGTGACCATGAGCTACTGGGCTCATTTTTCACTGCACTCCACCAATCTAAAATAAAGATCAAAACAGTGATCTAAAAAAACTCAGCACAGAGTTATAAATTCTGAAAAGACAAAGGGAACACACAGTACCACTTCCTGAGAAGCAACAGCTAAGATTTAGCAGCCTATCTATTTAGCTATGTACCAGTGGAATTAATAAGAGACCAGCAAGCAGTAAGCCGACTGACCCAACATACGTCTTCACCGGTTGAAAAATTATTTTGTACTTGATTACCGTGAGCGTGATCCATGCATAATTTTCACAAATTATGTACTGTCTATTTTAATCTGCATTTCACACATTGTCTCATTTTGAATTGGGTTATTGCAGTTGGCCTGTTCCTTGTGATTGATGTGTATGCATGAACCAGTAATCGCATTGCTCCTGAATTTGTACCCCTTTGCATGGCTGTTTATAGCATTGTTTTGGGTCAAATGTGGGGACAGTCAGCCTTTGGGATAAGTGCGTTGGTCGCTATTGTTTGGCTAGATCACTTACTTTGCTGCTTTTCATTACTGGTGGCCTTCTCCAAGCTCTTGAACACACACAGTCACTGAAACCTCTCATCTTCTCTGTTTTATGTTGTTGTGCTTCATTCTGGCTGCACCGTGCTTATCACTTTCAAAGGGAAACGGCGTGCATCTCAAAGAGGCAAGATGAAAGCGGTTTAATGATCTATAATACATGGGTGCCATTCATTGGGTGCAGAACAAAAGGTTTTAGGTGTTGGAGGAGCCAGGGAAGACTGAGAAATTGAGACAAGGATTCCTTTTATCATCCATCTTAACCGGTGACTTTGGGAGTCCGCCGCCAAGGCTATTGTATTTTGAATACGGCCAGGACAGATGTTATTGTCTATATATGGAATTCATACCCAGCACGACAAGTCACGAATGACAGAGTGATGGTAAAAAAAATTATTAATCTCATGGTTGTGAGTGTGACACTTTATTTGGATTTTTTCAGTACTCAAGCACACAAGTGATGTTGACAGTATGGCACACACACACACACACACACACAAGAGGCCACTTTAATGATTCAGGTGAGTGTCACAGTTGTCATATCACGAAGAGGTATTAAAGTATTAAAAGTTTCCTTCTTCCAAGTCCGAGGTTAACTACATGGATATTGCAGGAATATGTTGCTTGACATTGGGGTGAGGGGACTCGTTTTTCAAATATTGGACTTGTCAGGGTAGCTCTCTTGCGCTCTTGCACTCTCACACATCAAAGTGGTGGTGACTGTTTAAGGCTACAGGAGGTAAATTCATAGTTTGTGCTAAATGATCATTTGCTCGTTCACCCCATTTTGCCTCTACATGTAAGCTGTGAAGTTTTCACCCTCGTAAGAGGCATATGCAATGATTTCAGAGTTGGCCTCTATGTGGACAATGAATGTGAGATGTCAGTGTATTTAATGTCTCTAAGAGTTAGCCCTGCAGAGACGTTGCCAATTATCAAGGGTGCACACCATCTCATGACCAATGAAGTTGGCTTGTTTGTTTTTACCAAATTTAAGCTGTTTCTAAAGATGACATCCACTATCAAACAGTGCATTAGCATTAGTTTGAATAGATTTTTGACAGCTTTGATGGCATTGCATTTTTAGAACATTCTTATTGTCATATCATATTGATCAATGTCCAAATGACATTAGCACTCGTTGTAGTGGCTTTCTGAGTCAGTGATCACTGAGCACATTTTTATTTTCTAGGTAGATTTTGCTCCGCAAAGGTTCCGTTTTTTTTTCATGTTTTTCAGTCTTTAATAAACCAGGGGCAACTATGGCATTGTTGTGTAATGCATAATTGTGGCCCATTTAACAACGTATTGCATTATATTTGATCAATCCTAAAATAACTATATGTTAGGGGCAAATTCTGTGGGAAACATAAAGCACTGACTAATTAGTTGAATCTGGTGGAAGAAATTATATTGAGTGTGCTATAACCTTCAGGCAAAGGTGCTATTGACCTATCCAAACGGCACTGTCTTCAGTTTAGACTACATTACCTTGTGCGAACTCCGGGTCTTGGCATTTTCGTCAAAATTGAAGGAAATGTGTGAAATGTGATGAGTCATTGACCTCACCTCAGATCTGAAGGAATCCCCCTGGCCGCAATCATGTCTGATGTGAAGGACGAGTAAACAAATTATTCACAAACACAACAGATGGGACAGGCGATGACTAATCTCCATCAGCCTGACGACAGAGGCACAACATCACACAAGACGCCATCAAAAAGCTGAGAGGGGAGAAGAGAGGGAAATTTCTCCGTTCTGCTAGAAAACTCTTTATTTCACACACCAAAGCCCCGTATCTCTACACCTGACGCTATGTGTGTGCTGTGAACTGAGAGGGTTTTCAGGCTTTTACTTTTATTTGACTCAAAACCTGTATCCCTGAAAGAATTAATCTCTAATTTGAACTGAAGTCACGAATTATTAGGATGACCTTACTTTAGCCTTGCACATGCATGGAATATACTCTGTACCATGAAGCCACTGTTATGAAAAAACACATTTAAAGTTTTATTTTTTATTGAAGACAAATATTTGTTTATGATTGCTCTCCGAATGCTGGGTTCCTCCTTATCCACTCCCTAGCTCCTCCCAGTCCAGGAAGCACTGACTAACCAGTCTGCTCTCACTCAGTTATTCAGAAAATGGCGTACAGCTGTGTTTCTATACTGATCCTTCACGGCTATTTTTCATTGTCTAATAAAATTGCATCATACAGAAAGTTTTAAAAGCTTTTTTTGTCTCTGTTTGTGTATAGCACCAGTAATGTTTTTTTTAGTCATATAATATTGTAAAACTGTAGTGTCCAGAATTGTGAAAAAATATCATAATAATTGCATAAAATTGCCTCTTAAATGCTTTTTTTTCCCGCCTGGCTCTTGACAAGAACTTAGCGTGAACATGGTTTGACAGAACAGGTGTGGAGGTAAGAAACGCCAACACATGTTACACATTATGGTGATGAGACACGCTCATACAGCTGGTTCAGAATCCAAAGTGCTCCATCGTAATGGTAATCCTATGCCAAAGTGGTCATTAGTGCTATGAAAAAGCTGTCATTTTGCACACCCTTTTGGCTAATTCCTTTTGACATCCACTTTTCATGCAAGGTTAAATCTACAAGATAAATCTATTTTTATTTCAGGGTAAAGGGCGAAGTAGAAGATTTTAAACAGTGATAAAATCTTAATAATTAGCTGGAAATTATCTAAGATCAGAGGTCAACATCTTCAAAGCGTCTTTAGCTAAAAAAAAAACAACAATTGCTAATTTCCATGGCAACATATTTCTTTTTGTGTCAATCCTGCTTGTAGACAATATGGCTGACTTTATACGCCTCTAATTAATGAAAATCCGCTTGTGGGGCTTTTTTTTTTAATCACTCATCTATTTGCCTACCTTCCAGTTTATTTTTGCATACCTTTCTGTAAAGTGCTCCCAATTATTTCACCGGGAAATGTCAGTGTTTGAAGAATGCTAACATTTGCTGTGCCTTGTTAGACATCTGAGCCACGCTAAGCTCAGATGTTGCTCTAAAATATTGACAAGGTGTCTCGCAGCGTTTCCATTGATGCCGATATGTGGACTTATGCTGTGCTTGTATTCTGAGTGGCCATGTAGACATAATGTGGTGATTATGTTGCAATGTCAGGAAATACTGCTGCTGTGCTGGTGAAGGTCGAGAAGAGGCATTGCTTTTGAATTCTATTTAAAAGACAAGGCAACTCAATGGGACTGAGTAGTCTTTTTTTTTTTTAGATAAATTTCAATTGGATTTCAGGGGGAACACTAATATATATAGGCCTACTATTTCTATCATTATTTTAGCTTTTTATAATGCAACTATGTATTGTAAAGCCCCGTGCTCACTCAGGGCGGAGCCAGCCGACTCTTTTTATTTATTTATTTATTTATTTGAGCGGGACAGTGCATGTTATTGAACACACAGGCTTATACGGCATGAATGTAAACATACCAGATTATAGCAAATTGCCAATTTCCATCCGTTGTCCGTTGTTTATATGTTTTATTAAGACTTTTGCCACAGCTGACTTACAACAAGTGTGGCTTAATAACCCAGGCCCGCTCTCAAAGTTTGCGTAAACATAACACATCTCCCGTACAGAACAGTTAACGGCAAATAGGAATAATAACACTTAGCATTACACTATTTTACAACTGACTAATAGCCCATTTTTCAACTTCTCTACCCACTTGTGCTCATTATAAATCAGTAAGTGTTCAAAACGATGACTGATGAAAAAGAGAAGTTAGGGGTAGATTTGATTTCGTATAATTAAATCTTAGCAGCTTCTCTGTATCTCCTGCCAGCATCGTCTTAATACCTCATTACTGGAGCTCCATCTGCAGACAGCCGCATAATGTGCATTTGTGAGCATGTAATCCCAGTTTTACGTCAAATAATAAAACTATATTGTAAAGATTCTGTCATATTCAGAGTAGAACTGTGGTTGCAGGTTTTTGCTGCCAAACGTGGACATTATTGGGGACATTGCCCTACAAATACAGTTTATTCCTGTCCTAATATGTACTAATTAATTTTGAAATACCCAAATGACACAACGATCACTGAAATTTACTTCACACCAACTTTCAGTTCATGGATTTTCCTCCACTCTGCTGCTAGGTTGTGAAGGCAATAGTATTAGAATAAACGCCCCTGACTCCTGACACTTAAGAATTCTTGAATATTTATCCATTAATTCATTCTTTGTTGTATATTTGTTCATGTTAAGGGTCAATGGTGCTGGAGCACATCACAGCAACTATGGGCTCTAGGCAGGGCACACCCAGGACAATGCTATGTTGGTCATAGGGCTGCCATACATACAGAGACATTCAATCAACAACATTTACAGTCACCAATTCATGTCTTTGGATGCTGGGGGGAGGCTAGAGTCCCCACAGAAACCTACGGGTTACTGTATTAGGGTACCTAATACAGGGAGAACATGCAGACTCCATCCAGAGAGATGGTTGGTGAATAGTTGCATGTCAAATTAAATCATGTGTGTGTATGATTGAAAAAGCGAAATTATCTGGACCGGAAATGTTCCTGGGCTATTCAGATTTCAATGTACATGCGTGGTTATGTTCAAGTACAATATGTGCTGCTATTCAAGCCACAAGGACACAGCGGAAAACAACAGCCAGTCTATGCAGAGCCCTGTAAGAGACTGAATTCATCCTTCACATCTGAAATAAGCCAAAGTCAACATTCATTACAGAAAGCAAATTAGCTCTTGTTGACTATTCCATGCCCGTGTCCCTGACAGTAGACAGAACTCTGGAAGCACATGACCGACTTCAAATATGTCCCACTAATATGTCCTCTAAATCCTCTTTGCAATGAATCCACCAAATTCCCTGTAAAAAAAGAGTTTTATTGGCAAACATACCCAGAGGCACATCTTACATCAATAATAGACTTGATTCTTAATTAAACCAATACAATATGGGTACTGTGACAGCTCTGTGACGCTTTGCTTCAGTAAAACTTTACAGCCACTAAAGTTTCTTCTGAGTAATGATTACCACATCTCATTTCTGTGATCTGTATTAAGCAGAGCATCATAAGTAATTAAATGATAGTCTACCGAGCTCTGGTTGAATGACAGGGCTGTAATTATGGCCAGGCCTGGTTACTAACTGTGTATCAGTAAAGTGTAGCATGTGTCAGGTTTAAATACAGTAAACACAAGATGTTAGCATAATGTCAGTGACATTTGTATGTTCTTCAGATCAGTTTTTCTGACTTATGAGCTCATGAACTGGTGCTATTAAGCCCACTGCTCAGATACTTCCCTAGAATTGAAGCCAGGACCTTGTTAAGGGTTGAATGTTATTTAATTTGGTGTGTGTGTGTGTGTGTGTGTGTGTGTGCGTGTGTGTGTGTGTGTGTGTGTGTGTGTGTAGTGGTCAAGACTGTGTCAGTAAAATACAACTTAACATATAGAGAACACAAAACACAGTAAATTATAATTACTCTAAATTAAATCTACTCAAGAAAGGTTTCATAGCATTCACATTGCAGACAATTCATCACACCATAATAAGCATCAGGCAAACCTCCAACTTCATTTTCCATTGCAAAACAAAACACAAAAACACCCCGCCAGGCACCCATATTAAAAGAGACTCACTCATTGAATACTGAATTCCTCTGTAACACTCCAGTGACCAAAACTATAGCTTTCATCAGTAAATAACAACAGTGCATTCTTACAAGTAGAAGAGGTAAGTATGTGTCCCATCAAATTTTCCTACTGATATATAAACAGGCATCTTTTTCAAACCCAAACATACATTCTCAAGCACAGCACACACACACAAAGAGCCTTACTCTGTGGGCTGTCTATCTAGAGTCTAAAAAAATTCCGTGCAGGAGGACAATATTGATGTTTTCTTTACTACCATTTAAATCAAGCCTGTTATTTTTATTATTGTTGTCGCACAGCAAAATAAACAGGGTGATAAAAAGAGACACCCGGCTGGTCTGGTTGACATTTAAGGGAGTCCTTTTGGAGTAGTAAAGATGCCCACTTGATGGATATCATGGCTTTATAGACAAGTGAGAGACAAAGGAGGGAAGGCTTATGGATGCAAAGGCGGCCACTGAAGAGAACATTATACACACTGAGAGAGGTAGCAAAAGTGTAACAGTATTTTCAATATATTCTGAGGTATTGCATTAGATATTGTCATTACTGAAGACAAACTACTAATTTCAACGGTGTGTTACTATTGCATCATATGGTTAGCCTTTATTTCTTCAAAGTGTCATAAAATGTAGTAAGTAAATAACTAGATGTCTAAAATACTGTGTAATTCTGGTGAACAGTCTCCTACATTCATCCACATGACCAACCATCCAAATGCTAATGGTCGATGGTTCCAAAATGGTGGGCTGGCATCAAAAAGTCGGTTGCGGGGAGGAAGACTATGACTGTGTGCCGCGGTTTTATTAGTCTGGTCAATGACAGTTGGTGTTTGATGTGCATTAAACTGCTTGGATAGATATAAAATAAACTCTAGCATGCATAGACAAACCTTCAGACCATCAATCAGAATACAAAAGTTTTTACATGTAAAAAAATAGAACTATCAATGAATGGAAATGAAAAATCTCAGTAACAATTCATCACAAAGCCACCTCTATTAGATTCCCTGCTGTACAGAGCTCACACCAGAGCAGCACCCATCAACCTGAGAAGATAAAAAAATAAAGCATTTGACTAGACCCTCCTCTTGTGCTCTCAGTAGACACGCTTATGGAAGAGTTCCCCAGAGGCGGCTCTCCGTTTCAGCTCCTTCCACAGTAGCTTCCTCTCCTTCTGGGGCCCGTTCATGAAGCCACGATTCTCCTGGGCCCTCCTAGACAGGTAGGGCATCACCTCATTCACAGGCCCATAGGGGACATACTTATAGACAGGGAAGCCAGCCTGACCTGTGGTTAAAAGAGATGAAACACAAGAATATGAATGAAAGATGAATAGGATTATACAGAAATCAACTCGTTTAACAGTTGTCCATCCAAAAATGACCTTTTCTGAATTTAAAAAAACTCAAATCTGGCCATTACAGTCCTGAAAATGCTTGTATATACAGAATATATAGCAATGGTATACACAAAAACTGTTGTATTGTTTATAGATGGATGTGTATTTGTTCTGTATTTGTATTTGTTAGCATGTGTCTATTTTAATCAAACTGGCCTTAGCTACTTCAACTCATGCCTCAGCACTGACAACTGCCTGCCACTGCTGTCTATCATCCTGACAAACAGAGTAGTTAGTGGTGAGGGCCTGGGACAGCTTGTCAATACCAGTGTGTCTCAGTTCATATGTCACGTTATGGGCTGTAGACATGTGCCTATGAACATGGGTGCACAAACAGAATAGTAACATAACATCTGCTGAAGACACCGCTGACAGCTGCAACACAGAGTCATCAAACGTGATCGTGCACAGGTTTGAAACAGTAGCATCTGACGTCTTTTGTTGGTCAGAAATAGAACTTCCCTCATATGGTTGGTGTAAAATGTGTTTTCTCACCCAGTGGAAAGCTGATTTGATCGCACATTCCCAGGAGCTGCCCAAAGTACACCTTGTTCTCCCTGGGCAAGAGACCAAGCTCATTCATCCTGAAGAAGAGAGGGAGATACACAGCCATTACACAGATATAAAGGCACATTCAAATCAATACTAAGCAGATTTTTCACCAGTGCTGACTATGTACCGCCTCAAGGTGTGTTTCACTGAGTCCTCATTATGTGAAGCCACCATCACGTTGGCATCCCCATTGAGCGCGATCTCATCCAGCACAAAGTCAAGACATCTATCAAACACAAAACACACAAAAACCATTAAACTGTGATTATCTTAGACTTTATGCTGTATCCTGTAAATAAACACAACATGCCACATTAGTATTTAAGATGTGTGGTGCAGTGATGTATTCTGCTGAAAGTGTAGGCTTTAAATAATAATGGACTGTATCATACCACACAATCTGGGCTCATGGGACTAAAGACGCATGCCTTGTGTTGTTTACCTCAAAAGTTGGGAAATTGTCGCTTTTATTCTGTGCCTAACCTACAATCTTACTCTCCACAGGGACGTCTTTGCATTGGTTTAAAAAAGGTAGCACAGAGCACCCCTGAAATTGTACTAGAAGTAGCATAAAATATTGCAACAATCATAGTAGTTAAACCTAGAGGTCAGTTTGAGTTAAAGCCCCAAAAATCACAATCATAATGTTCTTTATGCAAATATTACTAGTCTCTTCAAGTTCACACAGCTAACGGCAAATCCTAGCTGTCTTACCGGTGGTACATCCTGTTGGTGGACTCATAGTCAGGGTTAATTGGATCTTCATAACCCAACTCCTGAGCCCGTTCTCTCTCTTGATACATGTAGGCTCCACGCACTAGCTTGGCAGCGAAACACCAGTCCTCACGATGTGATAATTCTACGTCCATGCTCACATTGTCATAGGCTTCCTGCGAGAAGCAAGTTTTACATTCTATAAATAGTCAAGTTACCTGTGTCATTGTCTTTATAACTAGTATACGTTGGATTATACAGATCTCACACTGGTCAAGATATAAATACTCTAGATATCCAGAGGTGGGTAGAGTAGCCAATAATTTTCCTCAAGTAAGAGAACCGTTATTTCAAAATAATGTTACTCAAGTAAAAGTAAAATGTACTCATTCACATAATTACTTGAGTATGAGTAGAAAAGTACTGGGGGAAAAACTACTCAAGTACTGCTGAGTAAATGTAATGTCAGATTATTTACATTAAATATTATTACTCAAGTAAAAGTCAAATGTATTGTGCAGTAAAGCTACTCTATGGAGTACAATTTATTTAAAAAGTTACTAGGTAACTTAATGGGTTAAGTAAATGTTACTCAAGTAAATGTAACTGAATGTAACTGAGTAAATGTAACTGACTAAATGTAACTGAGTAAATGTAACTGAGTAAATGTAACTGACTAAATGTAACTGACTAAATATAACTGAGTAAATGTAACTAAATGTAACTGAGTAAATGTAACTGAGTAAATGTAACTGAGTAAATGTAACTTACTAAATGTAACTGACTAAATGTAACTGACTAAATGTAACTGACTAAATGTAACTGAGTAAATGTAACTGACTAAATGTAACTGACTAAATATAACTGAGTAAATGCAACTCAATAACTGTAACTGAGTACTACCCACCTCTGTAGATAGCTAACACAAACCTGAGCTACCAAGCCAATAAACTGTAGTTCACAAAGTAATCATTAGGTGTTTTGTTCCTCTTTGTGGCTGGAGTCGTGATATTCTGTGAAATGTCCATCTTTAGATAAAAATGTATTTATAAAGAATTCCTGGAAACAAACACGTACAAAAATCAGACTTATTCAATCAAAACCTCCACCAGAACTTTTGCTTAAATCCATCAAAGTAATCTTGCTAACAACGTACGATGCCTAATACAGACTAATGCCTACCGCTCTAGAGATTTTAATGGTAATGTTTTCTGCAGCCTTTTATGACCTTATTAAATCAGACGCGAGCATATCTTCTTTATCATCAGTATTTACACTGTCTATAAATATTTATGTGCAATTTACTAATAAACATTATCAACCAATCTGTGTGCATGTTTCTGATGTACATTGTGTGCGCTGACCTTGAGGTAGCATTGGTACGTGTTAAAGATGACAGGCTTTTGTCTGTTGTAGACCCTTTGCATTTCCATCGTCACTCGGCTGATCGCTGGCTGTAAGTAGGTCTGCTCTGCATCCACCATCAAGCGCACCCCGTTCTCGACAGCATGCTAAAAGAAAGATGTTCATAAAGACTCAAGAGAACTAGCGAACTGATAATAATTTTATAGCATGTGTCAGGACTCAGGAGACTATTCACAATATGGTGCATATGTCATTGTGCTAATTATAACAATCATTAGCAGCTCAGCCAACAGTCATTTCCCTTTGCACATTTTTATTCTCACTGAGACACATCTTTTTATATTTGTATGTGAACGGCATAAAGGCTACTGTGTATAATGAAGACAGAGTGCAAGAACCCTCACTGAAATGCCATATCAATGCATGCAATGATGATAAACATATACGAAAGAGAGCACTTGTTCTTGTTCCTGGGAGACTAACTACAACAAATGCATTGGGAGCTAATGTTTTTAAAAAGGCAATCAGTCTAATTAGAAGACCTACCTTGGCTAATACATCTATACGTTGTAACATCCTCTGCATCTGCTTTTCATCTTCATCTGTGAAATTCTTTAACAAAGGCTCCAGCGTACCTAACTGGACAATAAATACAGAATTGAATGTGTATACAAACTGCAGATTTGATTTTCTTCAATATAATATAAACTTCAATATATTGATCAATATTTATATATATTGATTTAACTTACCTCAACATTCGGGACAACAAGCAAGTCTGCAACATTTTCTCTGTCATCCAAAAGGCTGTTCCAATCCAGCACATCAATGGTTCTGTCAAAACAAGGAATATATCATTAATAGGATAAACAAAAACATGTTAGACAAACATACATATATACACATATACATATATATACATACATACATACATGCATACATACATACATACAGTATTTTATTCCTTCTTACCCTGAGGCATTCTCATTCTTTGCAGTAAACCAACCATAATAGTCACCACCAGTGCCAAGTTTAGTCAAGAATTCCTAGTATAGATGTATAAAGTACAAAGAGATAAATTAATGCATTTATGTTGTGTATCACGCTGACTGTAAAATGCATCAGTATTTACCTGCAGATGTGCTAGCTCTAGCTTCTGCGCTAATGCTTCTTCACTCCCCTTCCCCTGCTGCGCGGCCAGAAAATGAAAGAATCGCTGCCACTTCACTAAGACCTCTGAGAACTGGAGCTTTAGAAAAGATACAAACATCACAGTCAGTCCAGTCCATTACATACTTCGAAAGAATGGCTAAATAAAAGTTCACAGCACCTACCAGAAACTGAGGTCTTCCCAGAGCAGTCATTTTGATAGCAGAAAATCCATCCATGGAAGATTCACCTCAAATGTCAGATACACTTAGCATTAAAAATTCAATATTGAAACTCAAGTGCAGTGTTTGTATATATTGTAGCTGCAAATAGGGTACTTTTGGCAGAACTCAAAAGTAGTTAAATTAATTGTTCTGGACGGTCAGACATGGTTTAATAATTCTTATAAGCATGTACCTACCAGATGCCTGAATACACTTGATGAATGTTTCCATATGTTTCTCACATTTGGCCTCATCTGCATGCAAATACATCTGTGCTCCAGTCACTCCTCTATGACGGTCCCTGAACTGTTGGTGCACTTCATATGGTTTCTCTTCATGATCCTTGCCTGCAGGTACAAACAAATTTGCATTGCTATTACTCGTAATTACATCATTCTACCTCAAAAAATTCAAACAAAACACATCGGCTTACCTAGACTGCTTGTGTCTGAAGCGGTAACACGTGAGCTGAATTAAACGGAAAACGAAATACAGAGAAAGTCAGTTTTTTAGGTGGATTATTTAACATGCAAGTTTCATCAGATTTCAACACGCAACTTCATTTGGGGAAATAATATGCATGCAGGGAATATTTTCTTTCCACTTGGAGACGTGACATGCCAGAAGATATTGTTTTGGTGTTGTTTTGCATATGCTGAGCAGTTCCCCAGCACCCTGCTCACCTCAAGAATAAGGTTAGTATAAATTACACTCACTGGCCCATTTTGTTAGGTAGACCTTGTACCCAATAAAGTGGCACCAGCCATGGTATCGTGCTTCATGTTTTATCACTTAACTCTGACATCAACTGCTCACTAGACATGGTACCCTTTGTATAAAACCATTCTTTGTAATCCTTAGACATTGTTGTATAATCCCAGTAGATCTTCAATCTCTAAAATACTGTCAGTCTATCTGGCTGTGGTGAAAGTCACTTCTTTATTTTAATGATTGGTGTAGAACCCCCACCACCCTTCTCTCCCCCCTCTCTCCCACTTTCTCTTCCTCCTTCACATTCCCTCATGCCCCTCCTCTGGGCATTACTGTTCAGTGTTCCACCCATGAGCCTATAATTAGAGGTGCAGCTCAGCTAGTGCAGCCCTTTGAATAGTGTGAAGCTGGCATGGAGTGGAGCCCTGTTATGTCCAAACCAGTGTGTAAATGACAGTGAACATAATGCTTAAGATATTATTTACTTCTTTATTTCGTTCCTTTTATAGAAAAACCACTGTCCACCACTGTCCTTGCTGCTTACACTCCAGAACCACCAATAAACCCAGGAAACACAAACCCTTCAATACAATTCTGAACTGGACCCTTGTTGTGCTTCATAATTGTCCATAGCGTTGATCATCTTACCTGAAACCAGTACACTATAAAAATTACAGTCACCTTCAACATTTTTCAACTAGGCCTGTGCTGAAAATAAGCAAGGTGTATATCGGCGAAACGGCCCCATACGTCTGCCCCATACGTCTGTCCCATGCATCTGCTACAACTGTCACCAACAGGCACCTTAATCAGACATTGTGTGATTTCTAAGGGTTTTAATATTGTTAACGAGCAATTAAGAGGCCCCGCCCCCAAACCATGACAAACATGGGAAGGGTCT
>JAVQKC010049694.1:0-13120 GCA_036025475.1 Philypnodon macrostomus | reverse complement strand
AAAGCTGTTCTTACATGACACACAGAGGTGGTAAAAGTACTCTTACTCTTTCTAGATTTACAAGATTTTACTCAAGTAAGAGTACAGTTACTTCAAAATACTATTACTCAAGTAAAAGTAAAAAGTATTGTGCCGTAAAGCTACTCTTACAAGTACAATGTATTCAAAAGGTTACTCAAGTGTAAGTAACTGAGTATTTTCCCACCTTTGTGTTTGAATAGTTCATATTTTCTAAAACATGAGATTTGTGCCACCGTGTGTGTTGACGACGGTGAAGGTTGTCACCGTGTGTGTTGTTATGTGGCTTCAGAGAAAGCGTCTCAGTGACATCTGACCACATCCTTCATTAATATACAGTATGTGTCTGTGTACCATCCGGCCTGCTCTCTTATAGGTGAGTACCTGACGCAGTGCAAATGTGTGGCTTGTCCAAATGGAACCTACACCTCCATCGACAACTGTGAAGCTAGCTGTCACCGCTGCTACAGTGACTGCAGATCAGGTTAATGAAAATACACATTCCAATTAATATCTTTTAAATGCAACATTTATTCTTCATAGACGGTTGCCTGTTGTCTCAGACTTGCACTTTAAGGTGATTCAGGACTGCACCAGCCGCTCTAACCTAAAGTGTGAGTGTGAGAGCGGCTTCATCTGCGTCGAAAAAGACTGGTCTGGAAACTGCAAGCACTGTCAGAGGATCCATGACTCAACCACAGCAGGTAAATAATAATGAGCAGGTTACCTGTGTGAACCAGCAGAGGGCATCAAACGTCAGGGCCCAAATGACTAAGTACCCGCTATGTAGAACTCATATGTTTTATGTTTTATATACTACTTCTAAAGACATAATGTGATTAAAAATAGTTTTGGTTAAAAGCCTTTGTATGCAATTTGATTCTTCAATTATGTCTAGGCCACTATGGGCATTAGGCAGGGTACAACCTGCATAAACAGTGACTTCTATAGTCACACTAATGACATTCATTGATAGTCAGCTATTTACTCTCAGCACACCCCCTTGCTCTGGGGAGGCTGGTTTAAAGTAGGTGCATTCATTGATTGAGTTTACAAACAAGCCTGGTACCTACAACTGTATGTAGTCAAGCCAAACCCACTGAGAACTGAATAATTTCTAAGATTAGATTAGTATTGTTCTACATCCAGGAAAACAATGAAGGAGCTTGCCAAGAACGGTCTAACATGTAGGTCTTTGTTAAGTCGATTGAAGTGTGTAATGTTGGGTTTCTCTGCTACAGGACAAAGAACCACACCGAAACAGCCATGCATCTTTCCCAAGTGAGTTCCTAGCTTCAGCAGAAATGTCAGTCTTAATTACAAAAGACATTAAATATTCAGCATTTTCCTATATGCTCCAACAGTTGCAGCTCCAAGCAAATCTCAGGAAGTACCACAAGTACTCTGACTGGTGTGTACTGTTTTTGTAAATACATATTTTACCTGAGTAGCTAAAGCGGAAGTAACTTTTTAGATTTTGTTTCAGACACAACCAATAATCTGCTGATCGCCATCTTGTGTCCAGTTGTTGTCATTGTGCTCATTGCTGTGATGATCGTGTTATTTTATGGATGCCAAGGTGAAGAAACATGCCTAAAGCGAAGTAAGTCCACATGTTGAGAGGAAAAATGATATTATCTCGAGCAGAAAAAAAGTAAAAGAATATGTCCGTTCTCTTTCAGCCGTGAAGAAGATCTGTAATCTGGTAAGCAACATCTTTACTATAATTGACTGATTGGTTGACTGATTCTATTTTAACTTCCGGTATGTTTCTGTAGAACGTTAGAGATGCCACCCACAAACCAGGAGTGTTCTGCACAAAGCAACAGCTGGAGCCCGTGGCAGCAGCAGCTAACATGGGTAATTATTAAGATTAAAAACAATACTTAACTATGTACTTAAGGGTGAGGGTCCCTACTCACAGTGTGAAACTATACCCTAACCACAGAACAGGAGCAGTTAAACAGGAGCTTGGTTGCTATGGAAATAATTTACCTATTAGCTGAACTAAACTAATTAAAGAAATGCCAATACCTCAAAACTCAGCTTTGTCAACATTTTTGGTTCAAAGAGCGGCAGTGGCGCAGTGGGTAGACGCTCGACTTTCAACCAGAGGGTCAGTGGTTCGAGTCCCCGTCCAGGCACACACTGCTGTTGTGTCCCTGGGCGAGACACTTAACCCACATTGCCTATGAATGAATGTGGTCGGAGGGGCCGTAGGCACAAACTGGCAGCCACACTTCTGTAGTAGTAGCTTACCACCATCAGGTGTAACTGAGGAGTGAATGAATAATACAAAAAACTTTGCAAAAAGCACTTTGGACCAACGCATCACAGACAGAAGCTAATGTCATAACCCGGCTCACGGCTACAACAAAACAACGGCAAACAGCAAATAAGGCCAACTGTGATCATTTATTTACAAAAGATTAACCATAATAAATGCAAAATAACGTTACCATAGAGTGTGGTCAGTGGTGTAAGCGCGTGCATGGTTGTGCGTAAGGTGTAATGAGTGTAGTGTTGTATTATGGAAACTAAACTAATAATAACAAATGATATGGACATGTATTGTACAATTATATGTACATACAATATGCCATCTACTGATCAAAAAATGCAAAATGATTATGTTTGGTGTACTGATCATCATTATTGATATAAAAGTGAGATATATAGTTTTTACATGACAAATATTGAAATGGCACAGAAAATGCATGCTGTGTCATCTTCATTTCTCTATATCAGTAACACCTATGCATATACATATAATAACACATTTGAACGAATCTACTTCATGATGCCTTTACAATGACACCAGGATTATTCAAACACACCGAGAGTTGCTGAAATATTGTCACTCATTCTTCAAAATATGCTTAGGGTTCATGGGGTTCATTTGACCCTGTTCTATGAAGTAGGTAATCTGTCAAAGTACATATTCAACAGATGACCTTCTTCAGGCTACATCATAGAACAGGGTCAGATAGTCAGTTTTAAAGGTCCTATATTATGCTTTTTTCTTTTGCATTTTACAGTTTTTTTGCATGCATTTATGTTACCATTTTACATTACATTTAACACAATATTTATCCAGTACAAGCTGTGTTGAGGTCACACTTGGACTCGACACCAGTCTCCTTAAGACAGGAACAAACCAGTTGTGCCGGTTTTCAGGGGTTTCCAAAAAATAACTCCAAACACTTTTTAATTCTTCCAGGATATGTTGTTAAATGGTGACGGCAACCATGCTTCTCTGGGTGTGTTTGTTGACAGTGCAAGAGCAGGCAGAAGCACTTCCTAGAGAGGAGTGGTTCTCCCCTATTTGTTATTTCACTTTGGTAAATCTGGACTGTGTTTTCAGCTCTTGGAGAGGACTAAAGCTCAACATAATTCAATTCTCAAACATGCAACAACTTTAGGAATGTTTTTTGAAGTAGAAACATTAGAACATGGTTAAAAGTCAATTTTGCACAATACACTTATACTTACGGACCACAATTTTAATTCATGTGATATGGCAAATGTGGATTAATATTACAGAGTCTGATGTCTTTGTAGGTCCAGTGCACCTCCACAATCCAGGAACCGTGATCTTCAGCCTCCTCAGTCAGTTCACGGGTCAGATTGGGCCGACCACGGAAGAAAAGGCAGAAATGAAAGCCACCAATGAAGATGAAATAGACTGTCATGTCTGCCAGCCCACACTATCTCCCAGTATTCACCTTTCAGAGGAGGAGCGCAGAGGGTCGGACAGGGTTTTCTTCCCTTCACAGGAGCAAGGCAAGGACTGCAGAGTGTCCAAGGAAGAGGAGCTATGATAATGAATGCAACTTAAAGACTGTTGTGACCATGAGGAGCACAGCGAGAGCGATGAAGGACGTGAGTTCAATCCTCATCATCACACAACCATTCTGGAGTATGCATGTCCTACTGGTTTCCTCCAAACACTCAGAAACACTCTTTTGTTAGGAGAACCAGTGACTCTAAAACCTCTCCAAGAGAATGAATGAACATGAGAGTGAATGGATGTCTGTCAGTGAATGCGCGTCAGCTTTGCAGCTTCTCACAAACCCTAATGATAAGTGAGAGACGATGAATGAATGAATATTGACACTGTCCAACTGATCACATAAACAAGAGACTACATGCCGCCGTGAACTGGGGAAGCTGGATGAATGATTTCTAAAATATGTAACTTATAATGAGAGTTATCACGATTCTACACAATTTTAATTTGGTGCTTATTTGGTGCTAATATAATATATCAGGCATGTTTGTATTATGTAGTTTATTACAGAATAAAAACTGTACAAGGCTCATATTAATTGTTTACCTACAAACAGACAACAAATAACATTTTATATACAATTCAAAAGTGCATAATAACTGTCCACATTTACACATTTACCATTTACTGTGAGCTCAAAAAACATCCTTTTGCGACAAGCATGTGAGTTTAGACATGTACATATGTAAAATATAAATCCATTGTGCTGAACTGTTCCAACATTCCAAAAATGCCTTGATGATGCCAGAGGTCAGAGAATAGTTGAGGTAATATAGACAAAACATGAAGCAGGTGGGCTCCAGCAGCACAAGACCACACCAGGGGCGTTTTATTTTACTTCGTGAGCCTTTTTCTTAGAGGCACCTTGTCAGTAGTAACAGTACATCCTTTCTCTCAGGAAACAGCAGCAGTCTTGAAATGGGTCTTCACAGAAACCGTTTACATTTTCAAAAAGAAATGAGGTCTTTTTGTGTCATGGTTTTCTTTTGACTCAGATGTCAATGAGCTGGTCGCATTTACCACACATCTCCTGGACAGGCTGGCAAGCATCTACCTCCTCTATGTACACTGGCACGCCTGGTTTTTTAGCTAAACAGTAAGACAAGAACACATTACATAAAATAAGACTTTGAATCTATGTTAGAGTTAGTGCCTTATTAGGGCTAGATAGAAGTCAGTAATCTGTCATAATTATTATTTCACTTTAGTCCCTCCCCTGGCTTCTACAACAACATCAGATCAGATTTTGTGGGTTACCACTTTGACCAATAGTAGTTTTACTTTAGTCCCTCCCCCTGGCTGCTACAGAATACAGACAACCTCCTTTACATCATAGAACTGAGGCAGGAAGTCTAGTATCTTTTATATATTTTGAAACACTTGCAGAGGAAACTCTAGGTTTTGTAGGAAAATAAAATCTAATGTAAGGCAAAACCACTCAGATATTCTGATTGGATCATTTTAACAAATTTAGATTCAATTGCTTTAGTTAATAATATTTTAATGAATTTTATCCACTAACCTTTCTTATAGATGAGCCATTTTACCATGGGCTTAATCCTTGTCACCAGAACAAGAGCGATTCCCACACATAACAGGGCTATAATCATGAGGAACCACTCCGTGTCTGTAACATACAACGGTCACAAAAGGTAAAAATCTGTCGCTTTTCAGGGAAAAGTTCATCGATTTTACCTTTTATTGGTTTCGAGGTCGCCCGCAGCGTAGTGAGCGGTTCGTGTCCTGAGACTTCTGCGAGTAAAGTTAATAAGAAAAAACAATAATAACTTTATTAGTAAAGCACTTTTCAAAACACACTCACGAAGTGCTTTACAGGGAGATCAGCAACATATAACAAGTCATACCTCATAACCCCTACCCAGCTCATAAAGAGAGAATACAACATTAACCAGGTTACAATAAAAAAGCCCATTCGATAAAAGTGAGGTTTCATTTGGATTTAAAAGTGACGACTGATGTGTTAGCTGACCTAGCCTCCTCCGACAGAGAGCTCCATAGTTTAGGGGCGCTAACAGAGAAAGGCCGATCTCCTCAAGTGAGACGGCTGGAGGACTTGAGGGGGCAGTAGGTCACAGATGTAGACGGGGGCAAGACCGTGCAAAGCTTTACTAATACAATTTGGGACCTATTCCGTAATATTAGACTATTGGCGCCATTAATGAATTCCACTATAGTAAAATAGATGTTTTTTTATTTGAAAGGACAGTGTTGCAACAGAAAATCCGGGAGAAGAGTGGGGAGCAAACTCACAACACCGGGGCGAGCATTAGAGGCTCTGAATATGGGCCGCACACGAACACCAAATTATTATTGGTGATAATGTGTATTAAAAAATATTATGGGGGTACAGTAGGTTAAGTGTGTCTGCAAATAGCCCCTGGTGAATGAGTGAGTGGTTGTCAGTGTGTCTCTGTGTCGGCCCTGCGACTAGCTGACCATTGTCCAGGGTTAAGCCAACCTAAGTGTTAAGCGCTCCATTCAACTACAACCCAAGTAAGGAATAATTGGACATTGCAAAGACGTTAATGAGAGTCCCAAAATGTAAACCTGAAATTGGGTAAGGCCTGCAGTTAAAACGTCCAGTGCTTTTTGCTGACCTCTGATGGATCTCAGGTGTAATTATGGTAAACCCCTGCTTATCTGGTGGGTTTAACCTCTACAAACTTTCTGAGACACATGTTATTCTTGTGAAAGATTAACAGTTAATATTCTAGCCTTCTTTAAAGTGTCAATGCTTCCAGAAATGTACAAATCTAACATCAACAAATGAATCATAAAAAAGCAGCCCCTAGTGCCACTGGTACTGAAGGACCATACCTGTAGTGCCTAGAGCAGTGGTGGACGGAGGCAGAGTGGTCGGTAAAGATATACAATCGTCGCATGCTTCATCCTCACATCTGAAGCCCACCTCACATCTGCACACCGCATTGTGAGTGTGATTACAGGACGACACATACTCCATGTTCACTGTTAACAGAAACACATTGATATTAGGTTGATACATGTTCAGTGGTGAGTATACACTTACACATAACATGAATTAGACCAAACTGAAATGAGTCAGTAAAGGTTCTGGTTTTAACTCAAAATCACGATGATGATTGTGCTCTTCAACGCACAGCTGCAACCACTTGTTTTCTCACACAGTATGAACATAATGTGATCAATACGTGGCTGTGTTTTGGTCTAGTTGGTGTTTTGGTGGTTTCCAGTGTAAAGGATGTGCGGGGGCATGTGTTTCTGATCGGTGTCCTCTACGGCACACGGTGTAAAGAGGCTAAATGGGACAAATACTGTAGGTTTCAGCGTTTCTGCATGTTTTGATGAAAAATGAGATCAAACAAAGTTCAGACAAACAGCCTCTCGCCTGTCTGACATTTACATATGTTCAAGGTTTCATCTGCAGAAACACAAGCTTCAACAAAAACACATAATTTCCATTGTTTGTCTCAATTGAATACTTCTGCAGTTTCTTCTTGCTGTAGGTCTGTCTCTCTCTGACTGTATCCCACCCTGACATCTGACCTGGGAAAGCCCCCCAGACTGCTATAGGCAAACTTATGTGAAATGAGCAGACGAGTCGTTGACTAATTTACTGTCTGTCTAATTCTACAATGTTAAACAAAACAGATGGTGAAGAAATGATGACTCACACAACATGCCTATACAGACGTGCATTTGGCACACAAGTCCAGCATTTCACAAGAACTAGAGTGTTTGATTGTTAATCACCAAGTCTTAATCAGCAGACCACAATGATATATGCATATGAATATATCTGATGGTTTGATAGGGGCATTACATCAACCCATTAGACACACATAGCCAGTAAGAGCAACATTCTGATTACATTGGTAATATATTAAATAATACAGCCAGGTAACAAAAAGTAGGATCGAGTAGAGCTCCTAATTCTTTATTTGATTATTATTATTATTATTATTATTATTATTATTATTATTATTTATTTATTTTTCACACCACATGAAGTTCCGGTCTATCTGTCTCCTGTCCTGAGGCTCTATAACATCAGCAGAAGTACATGCTGACACAATAGAAAACACCCAAAGAGCTCACCTCCAGTGCAGTCACTGCAGAGTTTGCAGTCCCCCAGGTTGTAGGAGTCCGTGTACCGTTTGCCAGTGCAGGGCTCACAGTAAATCCTACATACTTTGGGATCACGACGGAGCATGTACTGACCTGGATTGGGCACATGTATGTATTGTTAATATGCATTATGACCTAAAATACAGACGACTGAAAAACGTTGTACCTGGTGGACACTTGTTGCAGCAGAACTCTGGGTTCTCACTGGGCCATGGATATTGAGTTGTACTGCACTTCAGGGAGCAGACTGAGAACAAGGAACAGCCCATACACAGAAAGATAAAGACGTTCAAACTGTATGACTGCATCTGAAGAAACAGCATGAGGCTGGGGTTAATGAGAGAGATACAGCATAAACACCATCATACAATGGATGTATAAAAAGATATAGTCTATATACAGTCTGTGGCTAACAAATGAGATTTACCACAAATAAACGTACCTTGTGTGAGAGCAGATGTGACCCAGGACCCTCTGAGTGAGTGACTGAAGGGGACCAGAAGTGTGTCAGGGCATATGTCAAGAGTGACTCATTCTGAAAAACATTTACTGCTCTTTGCAATGAATGGGCTGCACTCTCACCTGCTGCAGATACCAGCTCCTGCAGGACACAAAACCCATCAAGATTCTCATAATCAGATTATAATCAGTCATAATCTTCTTGTGTTGTTTTCAAGTTTCACAAAAGTGATCTGTACGACACAATAATAACCCAATGCTTTCATTTTAATTTACAGTCAGGTTTAAACCGTTCTCGTTTACATAATGACACAGAAACGACTCTATATATATTTTTAAAAAATCCAACAGCAATTTACAGCAAACCTGACCGTGCTTCATGAGGAGGCTTGACAGTAATTAGAGGAAGGTTTAATCATAACTGCACATCTGTGGTGCAGGCCAGGTCCATGTGACTATAGTGGAGACGCGCACGTGCACGAGACTGGGTGTGTGTGAGACTAGAGACTGACAGTAGTAGGATAGTACTCGGGTACTCGCTAGTACTCGGGTGTCTTCAGTTGACTGTGCTTTAAATGGAAGGATGTGGTTTTTCTGTAGAAGGTTGTTGGGTAAATTCTTTCACGTGAAGACGCATGCATGTTTAAGAATGAGTCTCAAAATAATGCATATAATTAAAGAGCACCCCACGGGCTACACGGGAGCACTATGTTCACTTTGTGGCCTCCTCCTGGTCAGTGCCTTAGGGGCTAGGCTCTGTGCGCTTCCTGTCCACTCTCAAACCACGGCACGAGTTGTTTCTTGCCAGACTTCACAATTCCTTGAAACTGCGTCGTCACGAAGCTATTTCCCGTTTGAGCCCGCCCCGTTCGCTCCACTGCGAGGGGCACACCAGCGCGCTCTCTCTACGGTAACCAAATACCCTTTGAGAGTTTAAGCACAATTCTAAGTGATATCAAGAAATGGAGACAAACTCAACACACACAATCAGCCGTGACAACGCTCGGGTAAGTGATCGTAAATGTTACTACGTGTCATTGTGGGAAGCTTCTGATTCATTTCAGTTTTGAGGCAGGTCAGTGGGCGTTTTGTGGTGTATGCTACTGCCAAAACGAAACTAATGGAAAGATAAGCGTTCATTTGCATGTTCGTTAACTCCTCTTCATATATAAAGACTATAATAGGGTTAAAGTAAGATAATATCAGGTTTATGTTGGCTAGTTAGAGGTGGTGGTGCTACAGCGAAGTACGCAAAGGGTGAAGCCTGCTCAACAAGTGGCGCAGAAGAACGCCTCTGTGGATACGGGGAACTGTACAGACAATATAACATGAACAATATAACGTTTTAAACGATGACACGAGGATTGAAGGCATAAATATGTATTTGACTGATGATTAATTCACATATAACTCAGTTCTGAGGCGCATGGAGGACCAGCTGTAGGCCATCTGATCTGATTCTGCGCAGTGCATTTGCGGTCACTCTGATGTTGACCATTACATCTATCTTACCGTTTCTCAGCTGATATCCTTGTGTTAATGCCCACCAGTAAATAAACACCACCATTCACATCAGCCTGATGGAGTTTTCTGGCTCTTTTGCAGTGAACTTCTGATGGACAAAGATATGTGAAGATCATGGAGGCTGCCATGCACAGAAGGATCATATCACAAACATCTGTCCTCAGTATAGCACTGCTCTTGGTGAGAACCATTCAGACATTTATTACATCAACATACGTTTATGAATGCATGAATTTGTATTCATGCACTTTGTGTTTGCAGTGTATGTCCATATCTGCCGTCACACACACAAAAGCAGAGGCTCCCTCGTGTCAGGAGGGAAGAGAGTTCCTGACCCCTAATCAGATATGCTGTGACAAATGTCCTCCAGGTGAGTGTTGAGACATCTCTCCGACACGCACAAATCAATCATCAGCTCACTCAGTTATGTCAATGTGCTGCAGGTTATAAGCTGGTCGAAAACTGCCGTGGACCCAGCCATAGGAGTAACTGTACCCGGTGTCCGGCTCAACAATACATGGACCAGATCAACTATTTCCGGAACTGTAGGAGCTGCACAAAATGCAAAGGTAGACATCGCATCTCAGTAATGATCTTTGTTGTGTTTTTTAAAATTCTTTATTATTATTCTTTATTTTTTTCACAGATATATTCTTTGAAGTTCAGGTATCCTCCTGTAAAAAGGATCAAAACACTATCTGCCGTTGTAAAGATGGTTATTACAAGTCAAACATTGACTCGCACAAATATGAATGCATCGAATGTACGCCCTGTGGAGCCAATGAAAGAGAGAAGCAGAGATGTAAGTCCGATATCAGTTCATACTTTGGGGCACATCTCATCGTTTTCAGGACTTGATGTTACTGGTCACTGGCTAATACTGAATGAACCTGCCAGATTCTTTGTATCTTGTTTCTTTTCTGGTAACAAAAAAGCCTGTAGCCTGTATGGAAATAAGAGCACACACTAACAGGTACAGTTGGTATGTGTCATATTTGGGGCGTGGTCTCTGGCGACATAATATAACAATTGCTAATTTGTGTATTTAACACACTAATGTTGATCATTGGACCACATTGTTGGCCTATTTATGTCCGGGTCTTTATTATGTAAGTTATACAAAATTAAGTTTTAATTTGCTGCCATATTTGATGAGTACAAGACAATTAAGCAGCTCTTCTTCTTTGTAATGAATGGTATGTTTGGCCTCCACGGAATGACCAGAACCTGTCCCTGGTTCCCACTGTTTTTGTATCTATGGCAATAAGTAAGAGAAAAAAAATCAAAGTGGCCAAAGTTAAACTGTTACTAGCCAAAAATTGAAATCTACCAGCATTTTGTCCAGTTGACTAGTGTTAATGTCGTGCCCGGATCATTTTATTGACTCTGCCTGCTGTTTCCCAGGTTCTCCAGAGAAAGACAGAGTGTGTGAGTGTAAGGACAACTACTACAGAGCGAAGAACCAGTGTCTGCCATGCACCAAGTAGGAGCACTTTAGTTTCTGCTTTGTTCCCTTTATTTGGTTCAGCTCCGGTCCGTTTTGAGTGTAAAATGGGGAAGTAGGTTCGAAATCCGGTAGTGGTCATTTTTTTTCCACTAATGTCAGCAGCAAAGAGAAGTTAAATGCATTATAAACCGAACACTAAGAATAGAAATAACTAAGAAACAGAATGCTCAATACTATATATGGATTGAGTGTTAAACGATAAGAATATCTATTGCCAGAACACGTTTATTACAGATTTGATATTGTATTCACTGCTGTATGAGTTGGAGACAGTTTGGCTGCACTTCTGTTTATCTCTTCCTGACACATTGTTCTGCTTCCTCTTCATCGTTCTTCTCTTTCACAGTTGTACCGCTGAGTGCCAGCACCACTGTCTCACTCCAAAGAATACCAAAGGTAACAGCACTCTGTAAAAAGTCTTCTGTCCAATAGATTATTGTAACATTATTCATTTATACATCGTTTTTCACGTTTAAAAATAATAGATTAGATTTATATTGCACTTTAAATGCCTCAAGGCTTTCTCAAAGCAGTCACACACTGGTGATGGTAAACGCCAACGGTCCTTCTGACCACCTTCAAACACCAATCACACAAGCGCATTCATACACAGTCAATGTGTTTTAGATGTCTTGACCAAGGAGCCACGTTTAATTTCAGAGCAACTCTTTTCAGTGTGACTTTTTCTGGTGAGTGATAGCACAGGAACAGGGTCATCAGTAAGTTCTAACAACTTGAAGCTGAAACAGAAATTGTACTTAATAATTTATTGGACACAACTTTTTATAGTGCAAAGTCATGGCTGACACTTCTTAAATTGATATATTGACATATAAACCATATAATCAGATAAACTTTTCCCGCCCCCTCAAGGCTTACCAGATCCAGATCCAGATCCCAATCTAATCAATGTGATTGCTGGAGTCGGTGCTGCCGTTGTGGTAACTTTGGTGCTGGGGATCATTATAACATACATAGCTACAAAACGGCAAACCAAGAGAAAGCTGCTGAAGAGGTCACCCGAGCGATGTGAGCAGTCACCAGAAATGTACCAGGTCGGTTGGTCTCATGTTCACATGTGTTTGTGACTAAGAGCTGGGTTTGTTTTTAGTGTTGTCACCATTCTGAAGAAACTAAATGATTTTATGTATTGGTTAAAATCAATACTTACTTACTAGTTACCTATGTCTAGTGGGGCTGCACCATTAACCTCCATCAAATCAAAATGGAAATATAAATGGTTGCAATTAGTTTTTGTGAACAATATAATAACTATGTAATAATAAAATAAGAATAATATATCGACACATTCAAACAATGGCCTACGTCATTTTTTTTACAAAAACAAGATTTTTGCCTAAATCAGCTCATGGTCCTCTGGAAAAAAATCTAATTCCTCAATTGAACAGATTATGTGATTTTACCCAAATAATCTAATGGCCTATATCCCAAAGCCTGAGTTAGGCTATTTTAGGATGCCTAAATCAGACATAATTTAAGTCCTAAGTCAGCCTAAGTCAGAAAAAAGTTGTGTACAGTACAGTACAGACCAAAGGTTTGGACACACCTCATTGATTCAATGAGTTTTCTTTATTTTCATGAAAAGGCAAGAAATCCCACTGATTAACCCTGACAGGGCACACCTGTGAAGTGAAGACCATTTCAGGTGACTACCTCTTGAAGCTCATCAAGAG
>JAVQKC010049658.1:0-14234 GCA_036025475.1 Philypnodon macrostomus | reverse complement strand
TGGTTTAGTCCTGGTTTAGTCCTGGTTTTGACCTGGTTTAGTCCTGGTTTTGACCTGGTTTAGACCCAGTTTAGTCCTGGTTTAGTCCTGGTTTAGACCCAGTTTAGTCCTGGTTTAGACACAGTTTAATCCTGGTTTAGACCTGGATTAGACCTGGTTTAGTCCTGGTTTAGTCCTGGTTTTGACCTGGTTTAGTCCTGGTTTTGACCTGGTTTAGACCCAGTTTAGTCCTGGTTTAGACCCAGTTTAATCCTGGTTTAGTCTGGATTTAGACCTGATTTAGTCCTGCTTTAGACCTGGTTTAGTCCTGGTTTAATCCTGGTTTAGTCCTGGTTTAGACCCAGTTTAGTCCTGGTTTAGTCCTGGTTAATGTCCATTGCCTTTACCTATAGTTGTTCCGTCCTGTAGTAGAACTCATTTAAACAGAGTGTATGTGTTTTGCAGGTATCCGCCCTTCTTTGATGACAACCCATTTGGGATTTACCAGAAGATCCTGGCTGGGAAACTGGACTTTCCAAGACATCTGGACTTTTACGTCAAGTAAGACACTGGCAAGACCTGTACAGAGGAGGGACAGTGAATATATGGGACGTGTACAGAGGAGGGACAGTGAATATATGGGACGTGTACAGAGGAGGTTGTTATTCTACAACTTTGTGCATTTCTTTGAGGGCGGGGCTAATAAAACCAAAACATTCCACTCAGGCCTGGCACACCGCGTGACTCCCATCTCTGCTCTGTGATTGGTTGAGCGCCCTGTCAGTCACTTGTCTCGGGGGCGGTGTCGTTAGCTTTAGCCTCAGTTAGCTCCAGATCTACCACAGAACTACACAACAGCCCCGAGCCGGAGACATGTCCTCGGTCCCGGACGGTAAGAAGCTGGTGCGGAGCCCGAGCGGACTGCGAATGGTCCCGGAGAACGGCGCCTTCCACAGCCCGTTCAGCCTGGACGAGCCGCAGTGGGTCCCGGATAAAGAGGTACGCGTTAAAGCGGAGGTTTGTGGAGGTTTTATGGGTTTATCGGCGACAGGGAGGCCATGATGAGAGCCGTGCGGACACAAGCTAGCACAGACGTGAGCGGTGGTATTTCCGGTTTGGACGGACTTTCAGAGTAAAAGCACTAATGATACAGTTACAGAAACGTCCAGTTAACATTAACTCTTTTTTTTATTATTTAAAACTACTACAAATTAAATAAATTATGAATACAGTTTACAGCTTCAACTTAAAAAACACTCAAATAAAATGATTAAGAGGAGGCTTGTTGTATTATGAATAATTTGACTTTTACATTCTTAAAGATTAAAACATTTAATATAATTATATCAAAACAGATTCATTCTGGTGAACTGCAATCAAGCCTGACATTAAAAATAAAGTGCACAAATATTGGTAAAAAATGTGAATACAATTGTTCCAGACGTTAATATACATTATATATTTATATATACACACACAATTTTTATATATATATAAAGATATATATATATAAAGATGATTTTGTATTATTTTTAAAACCAAAACTTACACTGTTCATTAAAGCGTCAGAATTGAATGTAACCGGCGGCAGGTCCGAGGCGAAGCTCTTATTGTGAAATCCTGTGTGTGTGTTTCCTGTTGTAATGACGCTAACTTCCTTAGAGACAGCTGTGGCCCGTAGTGTTTCGAGACTGGGCGTAAACCAGCCTCGGGACTGGCTCAGAAACCGCAGACTCAAACGGAGCAGCGTTTATATTATTTATATTAAACTAAATCAGGATCCTGGCGTATTTTGTCTTTAAGTTCATTTTTTTACATACAGTTACTTCCCTAGTTTGAGGAAGAAATGGCTGATCTAAAAGTCACATGGATACATCTCAGAATTATTAGAACAATATTTCATAATCATGCACTTGAATGACACGTGTCTCTAATGGGTTTAAAAATAAGTAAACACGTGAAGAGTTTTTCAGTTCAATAAAATAGGAACAATAGACCAAACATGTCACATGAATGTTCAGGACTCCAGCACGGAGGCGACTGATCATACAATAAAACACTATTGTGGTCATAGTGTGGTCCAGTAAAAGCTAAAAATCAAGAGTCTAACTGTCACTAATGTGTACATTAAATAAACATACATGTGAGGTACATTCACTAATGTTTCCTACCCAGGCTCTGACCTCTGACCTCTCATACATGTAGAGAGTGGAGGGACTTTCGTGGCTGATATAATTTCTCGATTGAGAATGTGTCATGGTCTTGCCTCCGTTCAGGCTCCGATGATGATGATGAGGATGATGAGGATGAGGATGAGGACGAGTGGCTGTTTATGACACAAACTTAAATAACATCAGTTTAATCTGTTTTTGGTCAAATTCACTCAATATTAGTCAAAGCCTCTTCTCATTTTTAGTTTTGTGTTTGTCTTGGCTTCAGAGAAACTCACAGAAACACAGAACTTTGACCAAATGTGAAGTTAATCATTGTCATTTCTCCTGCTTCATCATCATCATCATCATCATCAAATCAAACTGACCAGGTCTGTGCAGTTTAAATAATGAGGCCTACCGTATTCCCCGCACTATAAGGCACACTATAAGGCGCACTATGAGGTGCACTATAAGGCGCACTATAAGGCGTACTATAAGGCGCACTATGAGGCGCACTATAAGGCGCACTATAAGGCGCACCTAAAAGCCTTTAATTTTCTCAAAAACCAACAGTGGTCGTGGGTTCGAATCCGGCTCAGAACCTACCACGTTCTATGCTGTAATGTGACTGTAGACGTCCCTCTGAGTAATCCTGTATGCTCACTGCCACCAAACAGATGACGTTTCAATATGAATATCATATATAATAATGCCATTGTGTGACTGTTGTGAGACGTGTGGGTATAGTGTCAACAGAACTTATATCGATGGAGAAATGTTCCCAGGACTTGAGTCTGTCTGTTTGGAGGATGAGCCTGTTCTTAAACAGGAAGAGTCTGTGTCCATCTGTTGCTGACATCAGCGTTTTTACCACTTCCTGTTTCCCCAGTGTCCCAGATGTATGCAGTGTGACACCAAGTTCGACTTCATCCGGAGAAAGGTCTTTACTTTCAGTTCTGTTTAGTTTATGAGAGACCAGGACTAAACCAGGACTAAACCAAGACTAAACCAGGTTGAAACTAGGACTAAACTGAGGCCAGACCACAACCCAAAGCTAAAGTTTTTACTACACTACTAAGACAATTATTATTTAGATTTATTGCGACACACTTCCTTGCAACACGAATGTTGCAGTGATGAGAAATTTGCGAAATATTGTGCTTCCTTCCTAATGTCTTCAATTAGCAGTGTATAACAACAGCCAGCCTGTTTTGTTTGCTCATGCAGCAGAGGCACTTCTAACCTTGAGTGGGTGTTGATCCAGCGGGGATGATGAAGATTCCCTGTTTCTTCTTCAGAAGATGTAGCATTGGGAGGAAAGACGGTGTCAGAGACAGATATTTATAGGGAGTGGGAGAAAGTGAGATTGTGGCTTGAAAGGTTAGTAAGAGCGAACGGCAGAATGACAGCGCAGGGGAATGACTGAGCTGTTGGCAAATGGAAATGGTGGAGAATAGAGATGAAGGTAGAAGATTTTTTGGAGAAAGAATGATGCATCACTGGAGGCCCTCTGTCAACAGTGTAAATATCTGTATAGAAATAAGGCCTGGTTCATTGTAAGTCATGACCCTTAAGTTCAGTTTATAATGTGGTATAAAGTGGTATGAAATTCAATAAAGTAGTAATGCTGTCTGGATCTTCATTTGGGTCAATGATATTTATAGTATCACATACCTTAGTGACATAAGCCCATTGCTTTGGCTTTGAGTGAATACCTCTACCTCTTATTTAGTTCCACTCGCCTGATCTCATCATCAAAAGCCGGTTTGGGATCAGGATGAAGAGACAGAAAGATGTATGCTGCCTACAACCACTGATGAAATTATATTAGTACTACCTGTCCTTCAAAAGTGGACCTTTGCTGGGAAAGTGCAATCACATGACTGGATTTAGATGTTTATATTAAAAGCTTACTTAAATTAAATATACAACATAAAATTGTTTATTTTTGAAAACTATTTTTACCAGCCATTCTTCAAAGTACTGTAAGTGTCCAGCTTTCTAACCCATCTTTGGCTACAGCTCCTTCATGAGGCCAGTCAGTATGTTAGTATCTAGTCCTTTTGTAATATTTTACATTACATCACATTATTAGCACAGACAATTGAGGGGAAATGAGTTTCGCTGAAGCATTATTAATGTTGGATTGCTCATACATAAGTCAAAGTGTGAGCTTAGGCTATTAATATATTCCCATTGCTGTACAATTATGTCACTATGAGACACTAAACTTGTAAATTACCTCCGTGGTAGCAGTATTTGACTCATTTCCTCTGGCCTGGACAACTGAAGCTACCCAACACACAAATCCATTGGCCTTGTGACACCAAACCTCCCACCTCCCTCGCTGAGATTGTCCCGAAGAGCCCCGGTAAGATTCGCCACTAAATCTCTCTGATGTTGACAGTGGGACACTGAGATAGGTAGCTACGATAGCAAGACCCCCTCAAAGCGAGCCTTTTCAATGCTGGGTGATATATGAACTGATGTGGACTGATTCTAACTGATGGGATAGCCTCCACTGGCTTCAAGTGTCATATTGGGCAAACAGAGGACAGATGTGAGCTGTGTTAAAGATTAGGCCAGGAGTAGATGTGGTCTCAGGGGCACACAGTGAGACACACAGAGGCACTCTCAGCTTTTTGACGGAAAAAATGGGAGATCTGACAAAATGGGCAGTATTGTAAGGAGGATAATTATATAAATGCAGTATGTGAGTTTTTAATTTTCTTTCACTTGATCCGGTTAGGGTGTCAGGAACCTACTATGGGCCTCAGGAGGGGTGCAAATTTCAAAGAGGCATACATTGATTTAGAGTCACCAACACAGTCTTTGTGCTGGAGTTCCTGGAGAGAACCCACAGTAGCATGGGGAGAACATGCAGGCTCCACCCAGAAGTGTGTTGGCCGGCCCAAGTGTCAAACCAAATTATTTCTCCCACTGTGCAACCCATCAAATTTATTTAGTTCAAATGTCTGAGGAATCCATAAACACAACTTTTAAGAATCATAAAAAGTGCAAGTAAAGTCTATATGCTTCACTATTCTCTTTGATGCTCATTGCTGAAATAGGTGTTTTAACAGAATTTAAATATACTAGGGCCTCAGGCGATTTGTGCTGTTTTTGTTTTGTAATGGACCTGACAGAAACCAAGAGAAACAGTTCTGCCTTTTGTGAGAAATGTGCTTGAAATATTGATTCATACCACCACAAAAGATCTAAGTAATATACAACAATTTGAAGTACATACAATAACAAATGCCCCTGAGCAGTGCTGTTCAGTGTTAGCTCATAAGAGATGTGGGACCAGTTGGGCTTTAAGCAGGTCCACCATGCAATCAAATCTGCATTAGTCTAAGTGAAAGAGAAATAAAGAGCGCAAGGCAGAGGGATCGCTGAAGGGCCTTTTTCACAACCTGTTTAGTAGAGCTCAGTTATTATGAGGGTATCAATCCACATTACGGCGGGCCGCTGTTCCACTCATTTACAGCACACTGCCACTGCTCAAATGGGAATATCACAGCTACTGTATTTAAAAGTCACATTCAATATTTGTTATTCTTTCCTCGCTACAGCCAGACAAGAATGTTAATAAGCCTTATAATCCATGCAGAGCCTCAATCGCTTGTCACTGCTCTGCAGGCGTTTACATCCCGGCTTGGGAGAAGGCAACACATGCTGAATGCCTTACACTGGAGCCTCTTAGAAGTTAAAGGAACCAGATTATGCCATCTTTGAGACTTTTTAAATACATTTTGGACACTTCAAGTTTAGCATTTTGTTTTTTGGGAGCTGTTGCTTTCTCTTCGGCTGAAAAAACTCAGATTAGGCTCATGTCTGATAAGGCCCTGTTTCCTCCTGCTGACTGTGTCTACTTTACTTCTACAGCCGATGCAAATGATAGAAAGTATCAAGAACAATAGAATAATAAGAGAATTCACTTAATAGAGTCTCATATTGGAGTCAACATATTTTGCCACTTTTAAATCATGTACCATCAGTGCATTTTGTGGCTGGAAATCACTAATTGCATTTCCTCTATAGAGTTGTAGTAGCTGAATGCATTTGAAGTGGTCTTTGAGGTTTCTAGACCTTTGAATGCATCCATTGCTCACTTTATTCTGAGAGTCCAGTGAAGAATGGGTCGATACGGAAAACTCCCAAAGCAAAGAGGGAAGTTAATGGTTCACTTTCACCCTATGAGAGGAATCAATAAAGCAAACTGATGCATTTAACACAGTATTTCTCAAATGTCAGACATGGCTTTTTAAAAAACACATTTGTTATTATAATACAGAGCATGGTGAGTGCATGTTGCTCCGAGGGTATATTTGGTATCAATTATCCAAATTATCCATTAGTTCACATACAACAATGTCATGAAGCAGGTGGGCCACAGTATAAGACCACACCAACTGGCACATTCTTGTAGAGTCTACCTTATAAATTGCCTGATTTTTGCACATGTAGTTTGAAAGAAGCTAGCTGTGATAGGAGCTGCAACAGGCTTGTTAGTGTGGAGGATGGGGGATGTGAAGCTGTCTGATGGGCATGTGTCAAGCCTTTTTCAAGAGTAAATGTTGAAGAGGACAAGGGTGGCTCGCTAATTGGGGCGAGATGTAAAAGTCCCTGTCACTCATCATCAGCTTCACTAATATGTTTGGAGGCAAAACGCTGACGAGGACGACAAGTCAAGCAGATTAGTCACTGGAAAAGGGAGGAGCCACTGCCAGGATGCTGTAGGAAAATGTATTCTAACAAAATAATATATTCAATGTTAAGCCTGACAGGGTACACAGCTTATTTTGGTTTACAATATATAATAACAAGGGGTCAATTAAAAGAAGTTAATTGTTTTCGGCAATTATTGTGAGATAATAAGGATTTTGTGTCAAAATATACAGTGTTGTTTACAACAGAAGACATTGGAGCTTTTCAACATTGTCATTGCACACTGTGAGCAACTTCAATGCTATTGTTTTGAGGAAGTCTGTTCTAAGGAGGAAGAAACTATCTGGAAATGTATTTGAACAGGTCTAACTACATATATTAGTTAATTGCTGAGGTTATAACTGATGTGATTACTCATCACAGTCTGGGATCTATGTTACTACAGAAACCGAAACAGAAAGATGTAAGCATACATTTTAGTATACAACTGCTAGGACTGGGAACCTCAGGGTACCTCATGATTCGAAACATACCGATAATATCTTAATTTGGCAATACTACGACTACATAATAACCTACAATATATTATGATTTTTAAAGGAATTAATACAGTATTTAAATTGTATTCCAATTAATAATTTTTTTTTAATGAAATACAGTTGAGTTGACAGAGAATACTTCAAATTGATCTCACAAATAAGAAACAAACTGTAAGTACTGCCAGATTTTATTTTTGTGAAATATATATATATATATATATTCCAATAATCCAATAATTAGCTCATGCTGCAGAAAGAAATTATTGTAGTGAGCAGCCATTTTAGATACAGTTATAATAATAATAATAATAATAGTAATAGTAATATGTGTAAGTAAGTCCACTTTGCTGCCTGAAATAATTTGAAAAACAAATAGTGACATGCAGAATGTCAGAGCTTCCTCTTTGCATACCAAGTGCCCAATTCATGTATCTCTTATGCCTTACAATGTAGTAGCTGATCTGATGAACTGTTTAGTTCAAATTTCTAATTAGAGTTAACTTACTGTATTATTCTATTACCCACTATCACACTTTATTTGTAATTGGTTTATCATGCTTTTTTGCAGCCACGTCTGTCTCCCTTTAAGTAATTCTTGAACCTAACCATCTATGCTAAGTGATCCAGTAATGCAGCCCAAATTGAGTGGCTCTTCAAACCTGTTTAAATCCCATTTGCCTAAACCTCTAACTGTGCAAACAACAGCAATTATGAGGCCGCCATTAGCATGAAGTGACACACAGTGCTTGCTCTGGTGCAGCAGGTGGGTAATTGGAGCAGTACAGTGTGGCCCTCTATTGGGCTGTCCTTGTCTGGTGAAGGGGACACAGGCGGCACAGCGGGACAGGTCTATCAGCTCACTGCCCTCAGAGCCGCACGGAGCATTTCATAATTAACCAAGTGGGACAGCGGGGGTCAGAGAAAGAGAGACTGGGGCACCTCAAGTACCACATGTACCAGTAGTCTATATCATGTTACTGTCCAACTTGCATTATTGGTTTAGTTTTGGTTTGGTTCTGGTATAGTCTTGATGATGGTTTAATGCTGTTTTTTTTACTTTGCTTTATCTGACCCTGTGCTATGATAGGTAATCTGTCATGATTATTATTTTACTTTACCTGGCCTCCATAGCAACATCAAATCTTGGAGTTTGTGGGATACTAATAGTGGTTGAGTTTTACTTTAGTCCCTCCCCTGGCCTCTATACACACAACCCACTTTACATCATAGAACATAGGTCAATTTTAAGCTTTTTTAAATGTATTTAATTGTTATTTTTTAAATGTATGGACTACACCTAGTAAAATGTACAATAGTCTATGCTTGCATTATTGGTAAAGTTTTGTGTCAGTCAGTTCAACCATGAGAGACTTAAATAAAATGGAGACAAAATAGATTTAGATTCATTGGAAAGAATTTGGTGCTTAGACGCCAGCAGGGAGAGACATTGATGATCGATGCAGAATAGTGTAGGTATATAGGGCCGATCTCAACCCGGAGCCTAGACACTGGTGGTGGCAGAGGAAGGAAAGCTTTGGACAAGGTTCTTCTGAGTTGTGGAGAGTGAGATGACTCTGCTGCTGAGGACGTGGTGAGACAGAGGAGCATGAGATGAAATAGGGAGCTGGAATAGCAGCTCGGGAGGTGATGGGGCGGAGGAGGGCTGCTGATTCTGAGAAAACAGTTGATGAATGGGAGGCACAGGCAGCCTAAATATAGGCAGCTGGGCAGTGATTGGCTCAGTGGATAAGGAAGTAAAATGTGATTGGCTGAGATGAAGTGAGGCGAGGGACAGGACAGGGAGTGGCAGGTGACAGTCTTCCTGGTTGAACTTCCCCATTCATCTTCATTTGGTTTAATACTGGTTTGGTTAGTTTGGGTTAGTTTCAGTTTCTAAACCAGGGATAAAACAGGACTGGAGCAACATAAAAATCAAAACTAATTTGAGGACTAAATGAAGCCTATGTAAGAGCCCCCTTTTTAACGTTGTTATTTCTCCACTTTTTAAGGAATTGTATTTATTTGCAGTGTAAACAACACAAATACAGTAAGACCATAGCATTATTGCAATAGCTTTAGTTTCTTGCTAGATGCCAAGATTGAAATTACATTTAGCTCTATACCAAAAACATACACTTGAATCTGATTCTCACTATTGGTTTTACAGTATAAGATTGTAGACATTGGGCAGTGAAAGGGAGTTTATTATGGTCTGAAAGTGGACTCCTGTGGCCTGCCTAGTGTTAATTGAGGTGCACTGTGATTTGCTTTGCTGGGCCTCTCTGCAGCCCTCCCCAGTCTTTTTGAATTAGCTCTGCTGGGATCACCTTTTAATGGCTTTAGCTACAGTTGAGCTTTACAGATAAAATGTAGATAAAATGCTAAGGCCCAGTATGTAAAGAGGTGGATATATGAATTTGGTATATAGATATTATGTTGAGTCACGCCAACAATAGATTTTTTTTAGTCGTGCACATATAATGCATAGAACATTAGACAAACCTAGCAGAGCTCCCTATGTAGCCACTCCCCTATACAAGTTCATCTTTTGCACTCAAGACATAGAAATTACCTTTGCTAAATAAAGGTCAGATTCATCTCCTAAGAGATTGAATATGTAGATTTGGACTAACATTAAAGTGAACCAGAAGTACCTTTAACTCACAGATATTAACTCAACACTACGGATCAAATAATTCAGTTATATTTATTTTGTATCTCTCATAGTTGTAAATAAAACAAATCATTGGTTCCTTTACTGACCCCTTGTGGCTGGAGTATCTTCTGCGTTGGCAATGTTAAAAATATCAACAGCTGTGATTTGTTGAACCGTGGCATCCCGTAAATCAAATGGAGAAGCTTAGAGTACTCACTTTTACTTAACTTACATCTGACAGAAAAGAAATTACAACAGTTATGTCACACCTTTGTACTTTAGCTTTATTATACACCTGCAAAGTAGCACAAGCCTGAGAAAGAATTCCCATTAGCAATTATAAGAGAAGATAGCCAACATAATAATAAAACAGAACATCTGCATGTGAAACAACAACTGGATCTAACTGGGTTAAACTAATGTCCATTGCTATACAACCAATGATACTTAGAAGAACTAAGTAAAGAAACAAATCTAGTAGTGACTGGTTTAATGTTGTGAATTAGCATAAGGGTTTGAATACAGTCTTTACTTTGTTTACATACATCCCTTTCTGTGAAGCCCTCTGAGGTAACTTTGTTGTGATATAGGGCTATATAAATCAAATTGAATTGAAATTGAAATTGACCATTTCAGTATATAACGATCAGATGGGAGCTGTAAGAATTTTAATTGCATAACTTCTTTCAGGAATAGACAGCAGTGATTCAGTGAGGCTTTTCTGGGAATGTCCGTCTTGTAAGTGGGACGGGATCACATCATCTCCTTTAGTCCTATATTTGGTGACAACATCAATATACAGTAGACGGGGGCAACCAGGTGTGTCTGTGGGGATTGTTTTTATTCATAAGGCAGCTATACTCCACTAAACCGATCATTCGCGAGTGACCTTTCTGCATTGGTGCCACTGCACTCTGCAGTTCATGAATGTTTAATGGAAAAGCCGCCTGTTTTGTGGCCTGCCAGGCTGGGTTTGCTGCATGACAGAAACAAACTAACTCAAAGAAGTCAGAAGGGAGGGTGGGAAAAAAAACAGTGGGTGCAACAAACGAAGGACACACGACTTGAGCTCTGACAAGTAAACAGCCTCACTCCCACAGAACAGTGATGGCCAGATGCAAAGACGTGCAATTATTCACACACTCCTCACAGGAACACATAGTCCACAGGCTTTATTTTTAAACTAGCCCCATGTGTACAATCTCACACCATATAGAAAAAATATGCCATTGTCCAGCCCTTATTAACACATAACCTGTTTTCCTCAGTACCTATGATACTAAGTTTAACAAAGGATCTAGGTATGTGTAGTAAGATGAGTGCATTGATAGTATATTCTAGTGGGCAGTACTGTTAACAATTTTTACAGTATCTGTATTTTAATGATGAAAACCCATTGCCATTGGCTTCTTGTTAGTAACAACAGTATGTTCACCTGGTTCAGCTTCACAAACCTGATCCTAGCATCTGGGAGTAGCATAAAGAGGCCTAAAGATGTGAGCAGCCTGCAACCACTGAAATAATGGAAAGAACCTGAGAATATTGGAAATGTAGTCACATTACTAGATTTAGATGTTTCCATTGAAACTGATAAAAACATACACAAAGTCCACATTTGTATTTAGAAACTTCAATACAATCTGTCACCCTATAGAAAAATATGCTTTTGTGTAACTGTCATCAACACCATAACCTGTTTTTCTCAAAGTGGAAACAATGCATAGTACCTTTATCAATGGATCTAGTTATGTACAGTATGCTGATAAATGGGTTCAACAAAAGGTTACAACCTACAATGAGCAATAGGATGCGCATGCTTTGATTCTCTTTTTATTTTATATAAAGGAAGCGGTTACTCCAAAAACACGTTGAACACAGAGCCCGAATAGCAGCAAGCCTTTAACGACAGACATAAAAAGGTGTGGGTAACTAAGCAACAATTAAGTAAAGTAAAAGGGCAACTTCTGTGAAAAGGCAACTCTTGTTTTATCTTCTTGTTTATTCTGTAGAGCCCACTCCTGACAAGAAATTACTTGAAAGAAGCTGTTTGTAAAGGCTAACACTATAGCAGACGATGGGGAGATAATTGGATTTTGGAGCACACTACAAGAACTGGTGACATAAGTATGCAGCTAGAATAGACATAAAAACAACAGAAAACAAGTTATTTTGATTCTCGCCTTTCAGCAAAGAGGTTGTGGGATTGATTCCCGGGCCAGTCACATTGAGTCCCTCCCTGTGTTCCCAAAGACAGCAATGTATTAGGAGAAATGGTGACTCTATAAGATTCTGGTGGGCTGGTGTGGAGGCTGTACATCCTCTGTGTTACTGTGGGTTCTTTCCAGGTACTGCTGCTACCCCCCCACTGCCCAAAGACATGAATGTGACTCGAAAATTGCTCTTAGTGAATGAATGCGACTTCATGGTTGTCTGTCAGAGTTTGACACTATGTTAGCCCTGTGACCATTATCCAGGGTGCAACCCAACAAAGTTCACTGTTGCTGGAATAGGCTTCAGTCACTTGAATGTTATTGTAGCATTATCAATTGACAGGCAGCATCCCAATTATTCTCTATGGAGGAGACAGTTGAGATGGAATAGCAGTGAAGTGTAGCTGTAGTGTTGAAGGGAGAGAAATGGTGAGAAAAGGGCCACTTTGAACACACCTCAAAAAGTCTGGGGGAAACTTTCACTTGAGCTAACTCACATTTTTACTGCTCAGGTGGCATGACAAGATAAAACCTTCAGCTCTGGGCAGAATGTGGTAAAAAAGAGCACAGGGAGATGAGTCAGCTAACAGAGCGGCCGGCATATGAATATCATTTCAATAAAAAAAAGTATTTTAGAAACTGCTACATATTCAGTGAGGCCAACTCTGGATCGTACATTTGAAAACTACAGTATATGGCATGGCGGATTATGTAATTGTGGTATGTTTTTTGAAGCAGCAATGTCAAAAGAATAGTTTCCAAGCTTCAATTGTAGCTTGTAGCTTCCTGCTGTACAAATCTGGATCCCATATTTGACACCTGCAAGCCAACAAATATTATACAATTCTAGTAAGCAGGTTATAGCCCAAACTATTTTTAAAAGCCTGTAAAAAGTGGTATCTTTGCTCCTCAGAGGTCTGGGGCTTTTACTCTTCTATTTGCACAATGGCTCAGTGAGATTTGGACACCATCTTCAGCCATCTCCTTAAATAACCAGTGGTTTTAGTTTGAGAGACGCGGTGAAGGGGGAAATAGGTCTGGTTCTGCCTGTGCTGGGGGCAGGGATGCATAGAGCAGCTCTCATTGCTAATGCATCAGCTGAAGAATCCATCAGGACCTTATCCATTTAATGCATGAAGCAGACATTTATGCATGGAAGTGTCCACGGCTTTGTCCCCAACCTATGACCAGAGTAAGTCCTTTTGTCAGTACAGTGGCCTGGTCCGGTACGGGGCCATCGCTAGTCTCAGACAAAAGGATGAAACATTCATGATTCATTTTGACGGTGACAGTCTCAACATCTCCAAACACACATAAGACTATCTATGGTCTCTAAGCTTAAGGTGAGATAACAAAGGCAGTGTGTAGTTATTACAAAGGGCCCCTGCTGAGGAAAGACTGGCATTTCTCTTTCTTTGTTGTGCATCTGACCTTTGCAAACATCAGAGATTAAATCTTTAATTATGTATGAAGGATAGTAGTGGTGATGAAAAACGGGTTTGTTGCTAAATGCTAAATGTAACAGAACATTTTGTATTGGAAGAAAAAAAGGCTAGCATGCTCCTGACTAATTAGGCAGTGCAGAGGATTATCATTTGGGGAACATTCTCTAAATAATTTTAGAAAAACATTTCTTTATGATATATTATACAATAGAGGACATGGTGAACTTGAAATAGTTTCAATTGCAGAAACCTCAGTCAATGCAATGTTCCCACATTGTGAAAGCTCAATCTTCAACTCAAAAGTTTTATTTTGTTGTGTTTCCTTCTGTGTTTCCTCCTGTGTTTCCTCCTGTGTTTCCTCCTGTGTTTCCTCCTGTGTTTCCTCCTATGTTTCCCAGCTGTGTTTCCTCCTGTTTTCTCCTGTGTTTCCTCCTGTGTTTCCCACCTGTGTTTCCTCCTGTGTTTCCTCCTGTGTTTCCTCCTGTGTTTCCTCCTGTATTTCCATCTGTGTTTCCTCCTGTGTTTCCTCCTGTTTCCATCTGTTTCCTCCTGTGTTTCCTCCTGTGTTTCCCACCTGTGTT
>JAVQKC010049652.1:0-14033 GCA_036025475.1 Philypnodon macrostomus | reverse complement strand
GTTATTAATTAATTACTTAATTAATATTCATCGAAGAAGTACCCAAATCGATACAGTTCGGCGTCTTCATGGTATGTACCTGTGTGCAAATGTTGAAACTGATCCGGCAATTCGTTTTTGAGTTATCGCGTCCACAGCTAGGATCTGCGGACGCAAACGCGGACGCGGACGAACACCGACGTGATTCCATAATATCGGCGACACCCTGTTTTCGCCAATATAATAAAATACATAATACAAACTTTAAGGTGCCCTTATAAGTACTAACCAAACTAAACCCGGTATAAAGAAGGACAAAACCAGCTCTATAGAGGGACTACACCAGGTTTGAATAAAGACAGAAAATGCTCATGGTCATTTCAAAGACTTGAAAATAATTATTTAGTTATTAGTGCAACATAACAGAAGTCATCCGAGTCAAATTAGACTTTGAGGTCATCTGTGGGTTTTGGTTTTAGAGGGAGGCATCCAGGCAAGTCAAGAGTGCCCACGGCCCCCATAATCCTAAATGTTCCCCCTTGAAAACACTGAAAACAAAACTCTCTAGTAACTCAAAATTTCTTTAAGTGATTTCTGATTGAATATGATATAACTGTCTACGTATTTTTATTCATTTCAAGCTAAATTTCTTTTTAAAGAGAGGCTTTGGGGGGACCCAGACCCCAGTTTGTGAATCCCTGGTTTAATCAATCACATGCTTCCACAAGACAGGAGCGCTCTGATTGGTTAAAACATTGTTTATTAATCAAAAACTAAAATCTATCAGTAATACTGTGTGGGAGATGATGTTTTATTTCAAAATTCACAGCTTTATAACAGCAATTTTTATTTTAAAGAATTAAAAGTCCAGTCCAGATCTCTGCTATGTTATTCTGATACTTCCTGGCTTGTGTGAGACCGTGATAGAGGGTTGCGAAGGAGAGGAATTAGGATCATACAAACTTAGACTTTTTCCCCCACACATCAGGTTGGTAAAATCAGGTAGTGTAGCTTTAAAGGATTTGACATGTCAAGTTGGAAAAAAAAACATTTAGGTGTACATGCCCCAAAGTAAAATTGTGTGGGCGTTTACCTGGAGTTTTATTTATCACTTCCTTGCAAAGAAGAGTCTTGTGATCTTCAACAAGTTTGACAGAATTCCGACTTCCAAGGACAACTAAAATGCACCATTATCCATTCTTGAATTCAAATGGAACAGGCCTTATGTTTGTGTCTTGATTATCTATCAATTTTGTGTTTTCTTTCTGTGACGCTCTCTGAAGCAATTTTGTTGTGATGTAGGGCTATACAAAACTGTGTAAAATGTCTGTACAAAATTTCCATCCCTTGTCATGTGTTTGAACTGATATTATGCAAATGATCTTTCTCCATTAGCTGTAATTATCTGTAGAAAAGCTAATTAGCAGTGTGCTGACAATCATCACTTTATAATGAATGTATTCATTTAGATGGCGTATTAACAATAACAGTAATCAAGCCTAGATGTCCAACTGTTAGTGAGCAGAAATATCTCCGGGAGAGCTTTATTTGCATTTATTTGGAAAAGACCAAACCCTTGACTTAATGGTCAAATGAAGTGGGCTTAGTAAGCGTAATCAGAGCAATACACCATAGCTTAGGTTTATAATACCCCAATCAGGCATCATTATGACCACTTTGACAGATGAAGTGAATCATAAACTAGGCCTGTGCTGTCGTCCCTGACAGCAAGGTGTATATCGGCGAAACAGCCCCATATGTCTGCTACAACTGTCACCAATGGGCACCTTAATCAGACATTGTGTGATTTGTAAGGGTTTTAATATTGTTAACGAGCAATTAAGAGGCCGATCCCCAAAACCATGACAAACATGGGAAGGGTCTATTTGACTTTTTTGATTTGTCTGGATGTTTGTGAAGAATGTTTTTACCAAATATGGTTAATTCAAACAAATCAAGAACATTTTAAGGTAGGACTTAAAATGTGGCAAATAAAGAGGCCCCCCTGTCCATGTTCGCCTTGAGCCCCCAAATTTCTACATCTGCCGTTGTTTGTATTCAGGAGCTTGCTCGATCACAGTACCATTTGAGGTGGTAATGTTTGGAACTGCACAGGATTCTAAATGACATTATCTTCCAAACCACATTACTTTGGTTTTGTTTGTGTTTGATGCACGTTTTGTTTGTGTTTGATGCACATTTTTTTTGTGTTCGATGCACGTTTTGTTTGTGTTTGATGCATGTTTTGTTTGTGTTTGATGCACATTTTTTTGTGTTCGATGCACGTTTTGTTTGTGTTTGATGCATGTTTTGTTTGTGTTTGGTGCACATTTTGTTTGTGTTTGATGCACGTTTGGTTTGTGTTCAATGCACGTTTTGTTTTTGTTTGATGCACGTTTTGTTTGTGTTCGATGCACGTTTTGTTTGTGTTCGATGCACGTTTTGTTTGTGTTTGATGCAAATTTTGTTTGTTCGATGCATGTTTTGTTTGTGTTTTCGGTGCACGTTTTGTTTGTGTTCGATGCACGTTTTGTTTGTGTTTGATGCAAATTTTGTTTGGTTTCGATGCATGTTTTGTTTGTGTTCGATGCACGTTTTGTTTGTGTTTTCGAGGCACGTTTTGTTTGTGTTTGATGCACGTTTTGTTTGTGTTCGATGCATGTTTTGTTTGTGTTCGATGCGCATTTAAATGAAGACAAATTGAATTGTATTAAAATATATACTGTATTAAAATATCTTGAAGTGATACAGCCCTCCCTGAGTTTGTCTACAGAATCTGATTAGTCTTATTGGCTGAGCTTGGCACTGGGCTTCAACAATGAGCGTAGTAGTATTGTTGTGGTCCATTTACATGTTTATCGTGGAGCCGAGGAAGGACTATCTCCTCTTTTCTCATACACACGTCCCTGGGGTAATTTTATATTCTGTCCTGCTGCCGCATCTGCAGGTGTGTGCTCAATGACTGAGACCGAGTGTCACACGTCCACAACGCATCAGAACGAGGGTCACCAAATGACTCCACCACCAGTCCACAATGAGTCCACAATGAGAGAGAGGAGGCTCCGCTCGCCCCAGGCGTGGCTACTCAACGGTTTAACAAGCAGCTAGGGGCCACTAAATGTGTGCCAAACCAGCAGTGGCATCCTGGCTACATGAATTAGACCCAGAATGCACTTTATTTAGCCTTCCCTTTCCCTCATCCCAACACAAGAATGTAAACACAAAACAAACAAAAACAGCGGAGAACCTTGATTAAGGAATGCATTTTGTGACTTTTCTCTAACATAAAGACCAACTGTCCACATCAACAAATTAATAACCAATAGTTGTTTTTAATATTCAAACGTCAAACGCATTTACCCTGTGTTTACACCGTGTGTGTGTTTTTAACTGTCTCGTGCATAGATTAGATTTTGATTGGAGTTTGGAGATGGGCTTGCATCAGCATCCTGTCGCACCACACTGGAAACAACCACTACTGCACCATTAGCGCTGCCCCACGGTGTTTTAACAAGTCATTACCCGGACACGTCCTGTGCATCTGCCTGGGGTCAGCGCACCGACAGCGAGACAAACATCCTCCACAACTTTAGAGCTACCGGGATTCTCCTCCGTCCAGCTCGTTACCGCAGATTATAATCATAGCTTCACCATGTTAAAAAACGTTCAGGACATTGGTGTATCCATGTCGTAGACTTTCCAAACTGAACGTCTGCAGTGGATTTTAAGTGAAAGTTCCCACATACTTCGCATTATACATCAGCACTGAGAGACAAAGGCTATAGGAACTTACACCAAACGCTTTTCATTGCACAAAGCATCGCATCGGGTCTCAAACAAACCATTATAAAGCTATGTATCCTGATTATTAAATGCTACTCACCGAAGAGCGAGTTGGCGAACCCGTACCACATACATCCTCCTTCCCCAATGAGCCAGCGTCCCTGTGTGCTGGCCGCGAAGCTGAACGGTGTTCCGAGTGTGCACACGAGCAGGTCGCTGACGGAGATGTTCATGAGCAGCAGGTTGATGGGAGAGCGCAGCATCTTGTAGCGGCAAAACAGCAGGAGTACCAGCACATTGTTCACGAACCCAAAGGTTCCGATGACGCCCAGGCAAACGGACACCACCAGGTTCCCCGTGGGGCTTAGAGTTCTCCTCAGAGACTGTCCTCCCGCGGGGACTCCGTCCAACTCATACCCGTCCCAGGTTCCAACTCCGGAGCACAACGCGCTGTTGAGCCGCGCGCAGTCGCTCACGTTGGACTGGATCATAGCAGTCCTGGCTCACTGGCTGCACGGAGATGCGGTTAATAATGAGTGGCTGCCATGTGTCTAACGAGTGAGTGAAAATGGACATAAGCTCTGGAACACGTGCTGACAGTGATGAGTTTGTGTCTTGTGGAAAACTTGACAAAAGGAATAACTTCCTATTTTGTCCTCCACTGTTTCTTAGCTCGGCTTAAATCATCTTAGCGAGCTTTAGTTTGGATATTTAGCGCCAGTAATATCCTCCTCCTCATCATCTTCATCATGTGGCTCAGCCCCGCGCTGCGTAAAAGCCAACCGCTGCTCGTTTCAATCTCGCTCTAACTTTCAGATGCTTTTCTTTGTGCGCTTTTACGCACACCCAGAGCTGCTGTGAGGAGCTGTCCGCGGTGCTGAACACGCTCCTCCTGCGTTTGGAATTGAAGAAACATGGTCGAGTATATTGGAAATCAGTATGAGCTTTAAGGACCCCCACAGTGTTCCTCCCTTTGCAACGCCCTCTGATTTGGAAATGCCCAAAATAGCACCGACTACCCAGCCGAAAATAGCGAAAAGCTCTGTATATCAACACTATAGACTTATTGAAGTACCTGTATCTGGCAAAAATGCTGCAGGGAGACTTTTACGTCACAATTTGCTAAATAATGAAATTATTTTATAGTCTTATTTTACTTTATCCTCCCCTGTTTTTATTATTATTTTTCTGTCAGAATTATATATTAATTGTATATTATTTGAAGGACGTAAAGCAGCAGGAACTGGACCACTGACCGTGTAGTGTCATAGAGTGTACATCTGAACACACAATGCTGCTATAATGCCAATATATTGTCAAGGAGCTTGGTACGGTGTTCTGTGAATCACTAGATATAGTGAAGCCTTATGTAATGCTCTGTCAGGCAAAGTAAACTCAGCATGAGCTCTAGATATGTATATATGTTGGTCGGGCTGCACACTCTTGTCTCCAAAGTGAAAATCTATCCAAGTATTTTCACTGTCCACTGCTGATCCGTTTCTCTCTGTCTCCACAATGCACAATACAATCATCATTTTTCCAGTCTGCCAGTGCTTTAAACATGTGCTCTGGGGATGCAGGTTTGAGGCTGAAATAATGAGGAGCAGTGAAATGCTGAAACAAGATGAGTGTCACACATCCACCTTCATGGGCTCCATATATTCTGCCGATGGAGAGCTCTGCCTCTGCGATCCCTGCATACCCTATGAGTCAAACATAACCTGCCTTATTTGAGTCTTTTTGGTTCATTGCTGCATCTCACTGACAGCTGGCCGATACGGTTCATTCATGTTGTCCAGAACATCACTGCACCTCTTTTTAGCCATTTTGCCACACCATTTACTTCAGTCCATATTTTAGTCTCAGTGGCACTGCACCTGTCTCTGTGTGAGACAGCAAACCCTTTTGGAAATCTCCCCAGAAATCTGATAATGACTTATGTAACTAAATATATAGAAAGGCAAGATGCTAATTAAATATAGCAACCATATTTGCTATTGAATATTTGCCAAGTTTGAACTCTTGGTTCTGGAAGCGCTGGACATAACACATGATTATCATATTTGTTTGGATCATGTCACGATTCACAATTGGGTGTTCTCAAATTGTGTTCTCATTTTGATGTGAGAGTCCAGACACACATTTGCTGTAATACCTATAGTCGGCCAAAAGGAGCTCTGTGGTTTTTCATTGGATTAAATGTGAAGTGGTCAAGAACTAATCGAGTCTGTTCAAAACAATGTAATAACAGCAGCATGTAACAGTGTGCCCACTTGACTTTGTACTCTGATGGAAGGTACAAAACAGAAACTCCCTTCAACAGTGACTGCAAATCCCCTGCTGCTGGGTAGGCCCCCTGTCAGACCGGAGCAAGGTAATTACCCATGAAAACTATAGCGACATTTACTGTGACAGCATCTTCCCTATATACACTTCTAATTGGGTTGAATTAAGACGCTGGGGTTCTGTTGTGAATACCAGACCTATTTAATGATCACAGTGGGACTGAGCGTTTGGTATTTCATCGGGTTTCTGGGTCAACTCAGCGGCTCCGCTTTGGGACATGTCTGGGAAATAAAGTGTAAATGGGGTTAAAAGGCCATCTCATGAATGTGTGCAACCACAATATGTTTCACAGGAATGATGATTTGTTCAGTTAGTCTTACCGGGCCAGTGCTGTGCTCCAGTGGTCCAGTGTGTTTCTTATTAAACAGATAATGCCTCACTGTTTAATAGAGTTGACTTTGTAAAAATAAGTAATATATTGGCATGCTGATTACTGAGTTATTACTGTCCTGTGTTCTTCGATTCAGCACTTTGCTCTTTATACTGACAGTGCTTCTTTGCCAGCCACATGTCCATTAGGGGCAAGGTTGGAGGAGCCAGTGAGAACAAAAATGATATTTTATTTCTGCATGCTTTGGTCTTTGCTCAAAAACTACTTTGATTGATTAAGCAGCACTTTTAAAATACCATGCAAATTTACATTATTATGTTTATTCATGACTTCCCTGTGATGAATGGTTGGCTCTCAGTGAAAGTTTAATGTAAGGCTCAGAGTAGAAGAGATGGGTGTTGACACTGGCACTGATCACAGGAGTGAGCAGCTGGCCATGTTCTGAAATGTAGTTTGGTGAATTTCTTCTTCTTTCATTTTTGTGGATCTTTCGAAAATTGCCACAACACATTTTTTGGAACATTGTCCCGTGTTCAATGAAGCATCCCCCATCACCCTGTGTTTTTCTTTCTTTTATGAGATGGATCCACACGAATGTTTCTCTCATGTCCCCAACTTGGATACCTATAGAAACGGAAGCAGACTCTGATATAATGCATGCTATTGAGATGCAAATAGCCATAATGGATTATAAGCTCATGCAACACTGCTGGTGTGTTTAATGTATGCATAGTACTCTTAAAGACAATGTGGCTTTCACAGATTTTAAACCATTTTATTTCACAGATAATGTGATGCTTTGGGGCTTCTCTTGAGTTTCTTAGCTCTTTAAATAAACCTCAAACTGTCATTATTATCAAGCCTGGGTTCACTGCATTTGTTTCCCCCTGTCCTGCAAGGGATTATGGGTGCTTGTTTGTGTCATTGTGATGTTGTTTTGTTTTATTTTATGGTTCAGGAGAGTTTGCGACTCAAGGTGAAAAGTGCCAGCCAGATTTCGGTGCCCTGCATTTAAAGGAACCCCAAGTGGAGCAGTATACAGTAAATCTTTGTATGCGAGTGCTGGCTGGGCTGTCAGGTTGTCAGCAACAGGAAACATAATGTCAGCTCCCAGAATCAAGGAGCGCACAGGCTGCTCCAGAGAGAGCAACCCAAGAAAAGCAACAAAAGGTCAAAAGACATGAGCAGGTTGTGCTAAACTAATGTTTTTCTGCAGCAGTTTATTCCCATCACACTGGGGTTTTAGAGTAGACCACCTCTCTGCCCCCAGTCACACACTCTTCAGTGAGAATATGGATGAAATCTTTTCAAGATTGTTTTGCAGTATAGCAGTAAACTACAAGCACTGAAATGATTGCAAGTGAAATTTTGATGAAAACTAAAACACTTAGAGAGAACCACTAAGGCATACATGTACTTTGCAATAGTAAAGCTGTAGAGCCCACAAACTAGAGCTCACATCATTCAGGGGTAAATGCTTAATCCATTGTGCCCACCTCCTTACAATAGTAAAGAATGCACTAAAATGGGTCCAGTAATTTACTGGAAGACTGGACCCCTACCCGGTTCATACTGCTATTGTGTCTTTGGGCAAGACACTTCACTTACCTTGCCTATGTATATGTGTTGGTGTGAATCTTGGTGGTGGTCATGTCTCCATCAGTCTACCCCAGGTCAGATGTGGCTATAATCTCGCAATGGAAAGGAATGATTTAGTAAACCATATTCTAGATCCACACCAAAGAAGACAAATTGTTCAGATATTTGGCTATTAGCTTAACCAAGGACATAGCCCAAGACCTTTGTAGTCTTTTATATTTACTGTACAATAAACCAACATGAGGGTTATTGCAACAGACCATTTCTGAATGCCTGACATTGACCTTGATATCTCCTCTAAGGTAGGCTTACATGGGGTGCAGTACCATTCACTTGTTATTGATTTATCATTAATCCACTTCAGCCGCCAAACATCTGCACATGTCAAGTGTCACTTGAGCTCATGTTTTAAATGTTTGACGCATGGCTTGTCAACATGTGATCTGTGGCTGCAGTATATCTTGGACTTTAGTGAGAGGGGGAGAAAGAAGAGAGGCAAACTGTGACTGACAAGTGTCAATTTAAAGGCATGTGCCAGCAGGACAGTTCACAGCTTCAGCTTCAACACCTCAACTGGTAAAAATAATATGTCTCTAACTTCCAGAATAGCCCCAAAGTTTACTTTAGGGATGCACCGATATGAAATTTTGTGGCCGATACCAATGCCGATATTTCAATTACTAATTTGTCCGATACCGATATTTTGTACACATGTTTTAGTAGGTTATGTTTCTTGAAATCTACACATGAATAACTGCTATAAATGTATTTATTAATCCATAAATAATATCACTCAGTTAATTTCTCTGGCTGTTTCTAAACCTAAATATTAGAAATGATCCTTTAAGAACAACAGATTAATATCAGCCACCTGTACAACTGTTGAGCCCATATCTGTGCATCACTACTTGTTTTAGTAAGAAAACTGAAATTGCACTTCTTAATTCTTAGTTCTCATTGGCTCAAACGTTGCTTGCTACCATTGTCATCAGTCCTTTGCTTAAATCTGTGGTCCATGGGGTTTCCTTTAATAAGAAAATGAAATAAACCACACTCGACTACCTGACCCTGTCCTATGATGTAAAGTAATTTGCCTGTAGTCTGTATAGAGGCCAGAGGAGGGACTAAAGTAAAACCCGACTACCATTGGTCAAACTGGAAACCCACAAACTCTTCTTTGATGTGTCAGTACAGGCCAGGGGAGGGGTGGACATTTTTACATCAATGAACCAACATGTTGCTTAAACAGGGCTGAAAACAAAAAAGCTACAAAAAACCATAATAGATGTAAACACTCAAGATGATGATGCTACTCAAGACCATGTCAAAGAAAAATACTGGGTCTTTGTTATTTGTTTACCTATTGATCTTCAACATCCACAAGTATCTACATAATTAGAACAGACAGTTTTTTGTGCAAGTCATACTTAAGCCATAGACACAAACATCCTCAGTGAGGAAGGAAGGATTTGTTTATTACAGACTTTTGAACTACTCAATCACAAAGATCAAAGGTCAAAGTTAACTAAGGCTTTGAGGACATTTAGGTCAATTTGGCATTTTCCTGAACCAGTATGTACTTTTGTATCACCGAAAGACCAGTTTTAAATTGGTTAGAAGTGCACTGTACAACCAATCATAGCTCCTTACAACTTTAGCAAAACCTTGCATCAAATGATCTCACATCTTTTTAAGAATTTAATTGGACCGTCAGTGACCAAATCTCTCATCTTCATTCATACTTTTAATCAAGGCCCTGAAATCAAGTGACTTATTTTCATTTAAAAATAAAATCACTCAATGAATCACACTATGAATGAAGAGACACCAATTTCAATGTTATAACATAATCAGCTCAATAGCATGAGGCTGTCCAGGCAGTTCAACTTGAAGAAAAGATAATTGGCTTCAGGCATGACTGTCCTGACACTGGGCCATCACTTTAAAATACTTTCAGTGTTGAGGAGTGTAGCGGTATAATATTATTCATCAACTGTAAATTATTAAAAATATATTTCTGGTGTATGGTCCTAGAATCTCTGAAAAAGACACAAAGTTCTCTCTGTGTCACCGCGGGTTCTCCTTGGCTTACCCCACCATCCAAAGACATACTGAATATTGGTGAATCTAAATGTCCGCTATGGTTGTCTGTCATTATGCATCTTTGTGTCAGCCCTGCGAATAACTGCTTTTTAAAAAAAATTAAGAGTCTGTAGTCTATACAGATCAGGGGAGGGACTAAAGTAAAACTCGACTAGTATCGGTCAAAGTGGTATCCCACAGAGTCCCATCTGACGTTGTAAAATAATATTTATAACAGATTACCCGTTTTACGTCACGGAGCCGGTCAGATAAAACTTTTTTTTTAAACTTACGGACTACACCACAGAAATCGACAAAAGAAGATGAAAATAATTGTTTACGCTCTATTTCTGCAGAGAACTGAAACCAATCGTCCTTGTGAAGTCATTTAGGGATTATCCGTTTCTTGTGGCTTGACTAGAGTCCATTGATCAGGGTTAGGTGTTGATTATCAGCCTTGGAGAAAACATGTTCTTCACCTCAGTATTATGGAACACTGAAAGAACACAACCAACCACCCAAAGCTTTTAGGACTATGTGAGAAGTGTGCATTTTCAACTACAAAACATCACATGGCTTTAAAAGCAAGCAGTTTGGCGTTGTCCTGTAAATGGGTTTGCACATTTTCAGACGGTCAACCAATCCTTCAATAGGCTTTCTTGCTTTTTGCCATAAATCTTTGTATGATAAACCTTCAAACTTCAAATTTCAAAAGTTTATTTGTCATATGCAGGTTCAACACAAGGTCAACAATGCGACGAAATGCTTAGGATCAGAAGAACCGTTTGACTCGCTAAGATAGTCAAGAAGTACTAGTATCATGCAATAATAGTATATGGTGAAAAAAGTGTTTGCAAAAAAAGAGATAAGTAACAATATATTAAAACATATAATAAACATATAATAAAAAATCCATGGTGTTGAATTGGAAACTTGAGCAACTATTTAGCTTATCTCATTTGAGCAGACATTCATATGGATGCATCATTACCGTGGCAACTGTTAAACACACAGCTGCTGTATTTTCCTGTTTAAGTAAATGTATACAAAAATGTTTAGATGAAGATATTAAAGAGCTGCCTTTAAATAAATATAAGATCCTACGAAACACTCGGGGAGTACAGGACACCGCTCCAGAAAGAACTGGCAAAATAGTGACAACCACTTAATACAACGAGAGGTCCTCAAAACCACAGCATCAACACTAATAAAACAATGTGATCCGGCAAAAATCTGAAAAGGTCGGGGAAAATTGGTATTAGCTGCAATAGGGTAAAATGTCCGCGAGATGGCGCTTGAGATTAGTTAATGAAACTGTAGTCTGTCCCATTCAAGTGAATGAGAAATTTATTAAATATTCCTGGATCCAGACGGTGATCCGGATCTGTCCCAAAATATAATCACTTCTTCCTCGTGTCATTCCTGACCTTCCCTCGTCCAAATCCGAGGTAATTAAACACAGCAACCCATTTTAACCATTTGCTATTTCAATCAACTAATTCATAATGATCTTCATTCTTAATTATGAGCAACCAGAATTAGTGGCTACTACACACACACTACATTAGCTATTTACTGTAGGGTCCATTATCACACCCCTATGGAAACAAGTAGCTTCAGCTTTTTCACTATTTTTACATAACGCAGCTCAGTGCCTCAAAGTCCAGATCCATTCTCTTTGTTTGCGTGAGTGTGTATTTGTAGGAAGTGTGTGAATTTAACCGTTTGTTTTCCTGACCCCTCCAGGCCATTGTACGGTGAACTAGAATCCACTTTTTCCTCTTCCGCTCCGCTCACCAACGTAGGAGCTGTGTGTGTTATTGTGTTAGTGTTTTGTAATGACAGATCAGTTATGTTGATATGGACAGAGCGTCCTGTTAGGTCCGCACCAGGTTTCTCACCTCAAGCCCAAAGTTGTGTTAATTATAGTCCTCTCCAAGAGCTGAAAAATGATGTGATGTAACTTATAGGCAAACCACTTCTCACTAGGAAGTGCTCCTGCCTGCTCCTGCACTGTCAACAAACATACCCAGAGAAGCATTGTTAGTGAGACTAGCCTCTTTTTAGATGTGGTAATGAATATGTCCAATAATTATACAAAAGCCTCACAGATACTTAGTTGTTTACTTAGATCAGCCATTCAGACTTCAACCAGGCGCTGACATGACCTACATGTAGGAGTGGTTGTCATTTGTCAAAACATTTTTGTGGCTAATGCTAATTTCTCCATTTAAAATATATTATTCCAGTCCGGAATTTAGAACTTTCTGCTTACAAACGTTGAAAGGGTCTATAGACAACTGAGTTGGAGGCAACTGGAGCCAAGACTGTAATACATTTTCAATGGAGAAATTAGAATTAGCCACAAAATATTGCAAATGACGATAGTTTTGACACATGCTACATGTAGGTGATGTCAGAGCCTGGGTAGGAAACATTAGTGAATGTACCTCACATTGTATGTTTATTTAATGTACACGTTAGTAACAGTTAGACTTTTGGCTGGAGGTGAAATTCTTGATTTGTAAGTCCTCACAGAAATGTTGACGAGAACAATAGTGTTTTTTTGTATGTTCAGAATTATTCTTTCTCTCACAAACACTACTTTTTTTGTAAAGTTAACTCAGTTTTGCTCCATTCTCGAATTGTGAACGTTCCATATGACACACGTTTTAAAGGAGTCTTTGGGCTTTAGTCCAGATTAATCCACTTCTCTTCTGCTACAAACATCCACTTACTTCCCCACAGATGTTTGTATTGCAGACACAAGTAACTTCTACACGACCATCTCATATCAACCCTATGCCGTCCTGTGCAATGGTAATCTGACTTTTGATTTCAACCAGGTCTTCACAGCTGTGTATCTGTATCTGTGTGTCTCAGTAATCGTTCACAATTTCACACAAGAAACTGAAATAAACAGCATGGGCCTGGGGTTTATGTTCAGAAGACTATTTGTGCTTCTACAGATGACTTTCCTCAAACCCTAGTCCTGTGAAGTCAGGTCTTTCCGTCCACCTATGGGCCCTGTCCAAAACTAACATCTGATCTCAACAGTGCTCGTGTGTCGCTAAATATAACTGAGGCTTTAGAGGGAGCAAGAGCTAGCTGAACTGTTTATTATTTTTGTGCGTGACTCTTGACCTCCGCGTTTGGGAGAGAAGAGAGAAAAGGGAAGTGGAGGAGTAGAAAAGGCAGCCATTTTTGTTTATTTAGAGGTTAACAGATTAAACACAGTTTGAACAGCTTGTCCAAAAGGCTCCATTTCAGATGAAATTATGTAATGGTTAGGCTCTGGGATACAACCATGAGACCGATACGCTTTTAATTGCTTCCTCTTACTAGTTTATTTGCACACTTTGTAAAGATACGAGCTCGGGCCGTGGTTTAGCTCAGTCGGTAGAGCGTGCGGCCCATATTCAGTGCCTACAGAGTTCGCCCCAGTGATGTGAGTTTGAATGCCAGCCCCCACTCTTCACCCTGATTGATGTCTACTGTCCGATCAATAAAGCCAAAATAGATCTTTAAACAAGCTCATCAATCCAGACCATTTATTTTAATATGACCATGATGCTACCACCAAAGCCCGAATGGAAGCAGTGTTGCCAGATCAGAAGAGAAAGCAAGCCCAACTTAAGTGACCTTCAATAAAACCAATTATGACTATGAATAATACACATAGACCCACACTGTGTTCACTTGAGATGTACAATGGCAACATTATGCAGCAATCTTCAAGCCCAGAGTCCCTTATAACAAGTGGACTTGGCAACGGTGAATGTAAAAGTATTGTTCTTTTTACCAAGTGGGTAAATGTGCCATAAGAGCTGTGCATAAATAAGATGTTTTTTGTCAATTGGGACTGACTGTGAATGAGTAGTGTAGACAAGCCTGTGTTAAACAAGATTAAACA